>CANYBF010079847.1:0-32256 GCA_948192965.1 Dalechampia spathulata
ACATGCATATGCCATGTTACTTTTATCGATATATCACATGACATGCATATGCCATGCCATCTAAATGCCATATAGCTTTATATGTCATTTATGTGCAACCTTGCAATGCCTATTCATATGACGCGCTGTGTGTTTACAATTACGCTCGCATGCTTGCATGCTTAGGATAATTAATTCCAACTAAAATGGTAAAATCGATTTTGGAAACTCATAGAATAGATCTCCACCACCCGAACCTAATCTCTGAAGGGTTTAACTAGCACTCATGCTATGGGTCGGTTGGACCAATCCGGAACCATTCGGTGGCGACTCCTTGCGACTCTTTCGAGTCCATATCATTCCCTAAGGGAACCTCTTAAGAAGACTGCGCTTTCGCTCCAAGTGCGGTCCCCAGTCCGTGACTTTCGCAAGCCTCGCTCTGGGCCCTGGCAGAAACCGGCTCTCACACATACCTTATTGTTATCTTTGGATATAAAACCATCAGGTAGTGTCATGTACACTTCCTCAAGCAGATTTCCAAAGGAAGATAGAAGTAATATCCTATGGTTTCTTTAGGATATCCTACAAAATAACATTTGTCAGACTTTGTCTCAAGCTTGTCTGACATTGTCCTTTTAACATAAGAAGGATAACCCCATACCTTCAACTAATATAAGATGGGTTTCTTGTTATACCATATTTCATATGGTGTAACTTCAATCGATTTTGATGGTACTCTATTCAAAACATGAACAGCAGTCTCTAGTGCATAACCCCAAAATGATTTGGGCAATTCTACAAGGCTCATCATGGATCGAACCATATCTAATAAAGTTTGATTCCTCCTTTCAGATACACCATTATGTTGAGGTGTATAATAAGGTATCCATTGAGATAAAATCTTATTATCTCTGAGATGTTCTAGAAAATCTTGGCTTAAATATTCACCACCTCGATCAGAATGAAGTGTTTTGATAGTCTTACCAAGTTGTTTCTCTGCTTCTTTTTTGAATTCTTTAAACTTCTCAAAAACTTCGGATTTGTGATTCATTAAGTACAAATATCCATATCTAGAATAGTCATTTATGCATATAATGAAGTAGCTGTATCCACCTCTAGCATTTATAAACATAGGACCATATACATTTGAATGTATGAGTTTTAGTACCCCTTTAGCTCTTTCACCTTTTCATTTAAAAGATGATTTTGTCATCTTGCCTAATAAACAAGATTCATATCTTTTATACCATTCAAAGTTAAATGAACCCAATTTGCCTAGTTTATGCAACTTGGATATGCAAGTGTTGTTTATATGCCCTAGATGACAATGCCATAGAAAAAGTGGATTAAGAGTATCAACTTTGATTCTCTTAGTTTGAACATTACAAATGAGGTCAATATTATTCAGTATATAAATTCCATTCTTAGCATTTGCAAAACAGTAAAACATACCATCTTTAAACATTGAACAACCATTGTTATTAATGGAAAAATTAAATCCTTGTTTAATAAGACAAGATACTAAAATAAGGTTCTTATTCAAACTTGGAACAAAATAATAATTATTGAGTTCTAGTTTTAAACCAGAAGTTAAGTGCAAAAGATAGGTTCCTTCTTCTAATACAGCCACTCATGCTCCATTAGCAACCCTAATATCTGCATCATTCCTACTTAGCCTCCTCATGTTTACCAGCCCCTGTAAATAATAACAAATGTAAGATGCACAGCTAGTATCTAATACCTAACTCTTATTACTAGAGACAGCATTAGAGTTAACCTTAATCACAAATGTACCTAAAGAAGAAGCATAGTTCTTCTTTACCAGCTCTAGGTACTCCTTACAGTTTCTCTTCCAATGCATATCCTTATTGCAATGGAAGCAAATACCCTTATGGGGTTTCTCTGTAGCTTTCTTACCTACACCACCTTTGGTCTTTAGGGCTGGCTTCTTCCCCTTCTTCTTGGCAGCCAAGAAGAACTAACTACTAATGATGCTTTAGAACTCTTCTTATTGGCTTCCTGAGCATACTTCAATAAATTGATAAGCTTAATTATGGTATTTTCTCCTTTATTCATTTGATAATCAATCACAGACTGTGAATAACTATCAGGTAGGGACTGCAAAATAAGGTCAATTAGCAGCTCTTGTATCAGTCTAAAACTAAGACCCTCTAGCCTCTGTATGTAGCCATGCATCTTAATGCCATGAAAGACTGTTGATGATCCCTTTGCCATCTTGTGCCTAAAAAGTGCCTTTAAGAGCTCAAATCTCTCAATCTTTGCTTTTTCTTCAAAATGCATTTTGAGATAAGTAGCTATAGTATAAGAGTTCATAGTCTCGCATTACTTCTAGAGATCATTCTCTATAGCTCCCAGCATAATGCTACTGGCCATCTCATCCTCTTGCTTAAACTTGTTGTAAGCATCTTTGACTTCTTCAGAGGAGTTAGCTATAGGCATGCGTGGATATGCCCGATCCAGTACATGGGCTATCAATTCGCCTTTCAAAACTATTTTCATTTGGTGAATCCAATCTATGTAGTTGGATCTATTGAGTTTATGCTTGAGAATTTTGCGAAGATCAAATTTTCTTCATATTTTAGAAAAATATGGAGAAAAGGAAGAAATAATGTGCCATTAAAAACATCATGTATTTTAAAAACATAATAAGGTCTTTTATTAGTTTTATCTCTTAATATTTTATCACAAACTAATAGCCCTCAATTACTAATCCAGGAAGGTCACACTTTACCCTCCTTAGTGGGTCAGTATCTAATGACCATTAAGCCCAATCTTGAGTATGCTCAACAAACTGGAACTTAATGTCAATAAGTAGACATCTCCCATGTCAATCATATCTCTATATGACTACTGAATCATTAGGTTACCAACTTATCTTGATACTTATGTTATCATGTACAACATAATTCCCCAAACCGGCCTATAAAACATTTTACCTTGGGTATGCCCAATAAATAAAACATTTTATTTAAATCTGAGCCATTTTTTAAAAATTGGATATACCCCATGTAAAACAGGCTTGAGTATGCTCAACAACCTGAATGACAAGAAGCTCTCCACCCTTATCTTAGAAAACAAAAGGCCTTAGATTTATATTCCTTTGAGAGATTTATTTCCTTTTATGTCATTACAAACATTTAAGGCAGATATGTGCAATTGGTGCACCATGCATGGTCCTAGCTCATGCATGCTATGACATGCTCATGTAACTCATACATACATCATTATAACAATTTATAATATGATGATTATGGACTTCTAAGTCTATGGTCAATCTTAGGTTATCCATGATTTTACAAACCTCAAAACTTTGAAATAATACTAATCTATTACAAATTTTTCCTTGGAGTTCCATTTTTGGTCGCACCTTTGTTCCTTTGCTCCTTTTGCCTCCTTTTTATATCTTTTACATCCTATGTAATCTAATTACATATTTCAATAGTAGAAACCCTAAGTTACATTTGAAGGGAGTAGATGAGAAGAGAAGTATAAAAAGATTTTAAGGAAAGGCAGGACTCACAGGCCCTATTTACCAAAATTTATAAAACGATGCATATGCTCAATCACATTGGGCTAAGTCCATAATCATCATCATGCCAATTATCCATCCATCTATTCAAAATAAATAATATTCTCACAATGTTATTTCGATTTTCAAATTTTAAAATTCAAATAAATTTTACCTTTTAAAAATGCTTAGTGGGCTTGCATTTGAAAAATATGGTTTAAATGTTTTTAATTCTAATTGAATAAATTATTTATTAAATTAAATAATCATCCAATAGTAATATATTAATTATTTAATCACACTTAAATATTAACATATCACTTAGAAAACAAAACATAAGTCAAAAACAATAAGAATCCTTATCATGCTCAAATTGCTCCTTTTAAGAGTTTTAATTCAAATAAAATACTTATTAATCTCTAAAATTAATAAAATTAAATTTTAAAAAACTTTAATGCATTTAAAACATTATCATACATAAATTAATGAAAAACATGAGCAATTAATATTGGAAAAACTAAATACGTTAAAATTGGATTTCATATGCACATATGAAGATGATTTTTACAAAATCACATACAAATCGAAACCAAATTCATTCACAATGCTCCAAAATCAACTTAACACAATAAATATTTGATTCATTACATGTCCAATAATTAAACATGCAATAATCAAGCAAGAACATTAATAATAACACAAAAAATCCATTTAAATTTTCAATAGGAGCATGTGCAACATACAAATTTTCATCTTATAAACTTTCCACATATGTATCAAATTATGTTTGATAGAATCTAAGTTAATTCAATGAAGAATTAGTGGTTAAAATTTCAAATCAAAATTCAAACATTAACCTCCTCAAAACTTAAAAAAATAGAAGCCACAATGAGTGAAAAATGAGATCTTATGTGTTCTATACATAGATTGCAAACCAAATCTCTCTGATACTACTGTTGGTTTTTGAAAATGTATTAACAGCGGAAGATGAAATTTAAAACTTTTTAAATACACATTTTACAATGGATCTCGCAATTCTATACATAGAAAATATCATATACAGAGAAGATTATACAAAGGAGATTGAAAAACTTACTTTAAGTCGATCTCCTCCTTTCTTTGTCCTTCTAAAAAGTTATAGCAAAATTTTCAATCCCCAAGGATAAAGGATCTCCAAAATATCCATACAAGTTAAGAAAATGATTAGTAATCAAATTACTAGTTTTATTTAGAGTCTAGTAAAACAAAATATAAAAGAGAATGGATGAAGAAAGATGATTAAATTCGGTTTTCTTCTTGATGTTCTATCAAAACTGAATTGTTTTTCTTATTCTTGAGCTTTGAAATACTTAGAAACCAGAAGGAGAAGAGAGGCAGCTAAAATTTGCTTCTATCACTCAATATGTTTTCACCAAAATATAATGATATAACCCTAATTAGGTTTAGGTTATATTAAGTCAAGTCATGTTCATATCACATGCTTCTGGCATGTGATTTGCATGTGACTGACTTAAATTTCCTTCCAGAAGCACATGAAAATCATGTGCACTTCCATTTAATTCATCATACATGAATAAGTTATGTGACATTAACGTTTTGACCATTAAGTCAATTAATTTTATCAAAACCCGTATATACCATGCATGTAAAATATGTCATCTTAAATCACTTTTATCTTGAGTTCTACTTATCAAATTTCAGTGATCTTGGTGTCAAATCGAAGCTCTTTTCATGATCTTTCTAATGAACATGAAAAATGTAGGTTATCTCATAACCATAAAAATATTGTTTCACCAATATTCATTCGTGATTATCATTTCCTTACTTTTAGTGTGCGACCTTTTGGGTTCTTGACATGTTGGTAACTTATGAACATATTATTAAACTACATTTAATAACATCATATATAAATCATGAGCAATGTATATTCATACATCATGACTACCTAAATTCCAAGAGGTCATTAGTTTGACTACAACTGTTACACCCATAAATAGGGGCTAGAAGAATGTGTATGTGAATTCCAAAGTTACATAAATGTAAATTATGGTATAAATGTAAATTTTCACCAATATTATTAAGTTACATAAGCATAATCTTGTCAATCACAGAGATTAAATATAACGTATTCGGGACAAGGAATATAGTAGAATAGAATAACATTCGGGATAAAAACTAAGTTTAATATACGAATTAGAAGTATTAAAGTTAAATGTGCTTAAGTGGGGAGGATGGGTGACTTCCCTGAGAAATGCATGATTTTCAATTGCGTAAGCTGTTTTAGACGAAATAAGCTATGGAATCTTATCCGGAGTAAATCAAGGATTGTATTAAGCTATTTGGAGGTGTTCGGAATTGAAATATAGCTAAGAATATTGATTAGGACACATTTGGTATTATTGAGATTATTTAAGGGTAAAGTTGGAATTTTGGAAAATTGGTAAGGACAATCTTGGAAATTCCAATTTTAGGGATTAAATTGTTAAGAATTAAAGTTAAGGGAATTAATTAAAATATTTAAAGATTATGGAAGGACCTATTTGGTAAATTTGAAAGTTTAGGGGTTAAATTGTAAGTCCTAAAAAATTTAAGGACTAAAGTGATATTTTTTACCAATTTAAGTTATGACTTATCTTATTAAAAGACTTATATTGATTAAATTAAATATAAAATCAAGAAAATAAAGAGAGAAAGTTGAAATATAAGGGGGAAAGGAGAAAGGAAGAAGAAAATCACTTTCCAGGTAATTTCTTAACCATTTTTCATGATTTTTTTTAAAGAAATTGATAGAAAAAGTTATAGTTTTTGATTCTCTATCATTTGATATAAGTTTTGTCTTGACAAAGTGGAGGATTAAGTTGGAGGAAGTAAAAGATGAATTAGGGATTTTTGGAAATTTTTGAGTTAAGGTGGAGTTAAGTTGATTTTAAGGTAGAATAAGGTAGAATAACATATGTTTATTATGATTTAAGCCTTGGTTTGAATTAAAATAATGTAGAACTCATAGTATAAAGAAGTAAGAATGTGATCAAGCATGGATTTTTATAGAAATGTAATTTAGTTTGATTAAATGATTGATAAAGAAAGGAAATTTGTTAAAATGAATGATTATAATAAGAAATATGAAAGAATGGAAGTGAAATGATGAAAATGTATGTTTGTATATTCAATCAAAGAGGGGTATGCATATATATGAAGAGTTTGATAAGGAATAAATAAGTTTAGTGGTGAATTAGAATAAAAAAATAATGGTTTGAAGTGTTAGAAGAGAATAAAATTCAAGAAAAACCAATGATATTTAAAAAGGATATTTTTGGCTATTATAGGTTTTTATGGTATTTATCTTTTTTTGAATGTGTATGATGATGGAAATGTGTTTTAATAATTGTGAATGTAAGATATTTGGTGAATAATGTGTAAACGTTTAGGTGGATAGGATATTGGAGGAGTAAGTGGTTGTATATTGTGTTTAATTTGAGATTTTATATTATATATAGTGAACTATGTTGGAATGTGAAATGGAGTTATGGAAATGATGTTTTGGAGGAAAAGAATCATGTTTTATGCAGGTGGATTTATACTATTGGATGATTTGATTTTGGGATATCCAAATTACAGGCGAAACTCTGCCGGATTTTTGTCAGAATTCTGTAATTTGGAAGAAAAGTTTAATGAAATATAAAACAAGGTGTTAAGTGTGTTTAGTATGGAAGTTTGATTTATAATGATGTTGGAAATGATTTGAAAGTGAAAAGGGCATTCTGGTTGCTCTGTAATTTTAATAGTAGTTAAAAGATTAAGCTTTAAGCTTATTTTGATAGATCTGTCACTATTGCGTAAATACAACTGAAAGAGTTAATGGGGAGAATTTAAAAAAAGGAAAGGAAACAGAGGAAAAATCTATTTGAGATTTGTGCACAATAGATATGAAATATATTTATTTTAAAAATGATTTTATATGACATAATTATTCAATTGTTTGTTTTCTACGACGGCTTATAGAATTGATTTTTGTGTTGCTAAAGGATTCTTTTATATGAAAAATGTATTTTATTTAACTAAATATTTATTTAATTTATTTTATATGACATCACCTTACTTGATGTATAATTTGATGAGAATTTTTGAAAAGAAATATGTTTTATAACCGGTAATAAACAAATTACAATGAGATATTCCTCATAGGGTTAAAGGTTGAGGCCCGTTCCCTCCTCGATGAGAGGTATGCACACTAGATTATAAGATATCACCTTGGGATGGGATTAAGACCCATCTCCCATCTAGGTTATAGTGATTTAATTACTGTAACTTGTGATACAGATAGTATGTTATGATATAGTCACCTTAGAGGTAGGATTGACGCCCGTCTCCCATCCGGGTTACAGGTTACTGTAACTTGTGACGTAAGCTATTGATATAATGGAAATGGTTAAGAATGCAAAATGATTTATTTGTATGAATTATAAATTCAAGAATTTTACAATACAAGATGATTATTTAGTCGATGATTATGAAATATTTATTCTTTCATAAATTAAAGAAGGTATGTAATTGTTATTATTTTCGTTATTATTTTTATTGAACCTTATTATTTAAACATTGTTTATTATGCACTACTGAGTTTATACTCAGCGTTCTGTTTTATGAACGCAGATCATAGTAGTGACAAAAATAAAGCCTAGATGAGATTTGCACCTAGCAAGCTATAACAATTGGAGAAGGACGTTTAGGTAGCTAATCTAATATATGTGTTTATATTAAATATTATGTAAGTATGCAACGATGAAAAATACCCAGAGATAAGTGCACTGTTTACATATTTATTATAGTTATGTGATGTATTATAAATGAATTTGAGTTTTTTTGATATTCTTAGCTATATTTCAATCTCGAACACCTCCAAATAGCTTAATAGAATCCCCAATTTACTCTAGATAAGATTCCATAGCTTAATTCATCTAAAACAGCTTACGCGATTGAAAATCGCACATTTCCTGGGGAGGTCACCCATCCTCCCCACTTAAGCACATTTAACTTTAATACTTCTAATTCGTATATTAAACTTAGTTTTTATTTTGAATGTTATTCTATTCTACTATATTCCTTATCCCGAATACATTATATTTAATCTATGCAATTGACTCAATTATGCTTATGTAACTTAAGATAAGCTTAAATCCAAAGTTCTCAAAATTTACATTTATACCATTAGTTCATTTCTTACAAATTCACATACACATTCTTCTAGCCCCTATTTATGGGTGTAATAATTCTCCCCCCTTAAAATAAATTTCATCCTAAAATTTACTTGTAAAAAGTTGGGGATATTGCTTCTGCATGTCCTCCTCTCGTTCCCAAGTAGCTTTGTCATCTTTATGAAATCTCCAGAGAACTTTCACCAATGGTATTTGCTTATTTCGTAATTACTTCATTTCATGAACTAGTATTGACATTGGCTCTTCATCATAAGTCATATCGGGTTGCATATCAATTGATTCTACTAGTAATACATGTGAAGGATCCGATCTATACCTCTGAAGCATCGATACATGAAATACATTATGGATCTTCTCTAACTCTGGTGGTAGAGCCAATCTATATGCCAAAGGACCCACTCTTTCCAAGGAGAAACCTTTAAAAATACCTTATCACCAATAGTATACTCGATATCTCTCTACTTAAGATCTACATATGACTTTTGTTTATCACCAGCTGCCTTAAGTCTCTCCTTTACTATTCTGATTTTTTCTTCGGTATGCTAAAAAATATCTAGCCTGATTAATTTCCTTTCACCTACTTCATCCCAACATAATGGTGTTCTACATCTACGTTCGTAGAAAGCTTCATAAGGAGCCATTTGGATACTAGATTGATAGCTTTTATTGTAAGCAAATTCCATCAATGGTATGTATCTATCCCAGCTACCTTCAAACTCCAAAACACATGCTTGCATCATATCCTCCAAAATTTGAATAACTCTTTTTGACTGTCCATCTGTCTAAGGGTGAAAAGCAGTGCTAAAATTCACTCTAGTTCCAAGGACCTTTTATAAACTACCCCAGAATCTAGAAGTGAATCATGGATCTCGATCTGATACTATCGATAATGGTACACCATGCAATCGCACTATCTTACGGATATATAACTCTACTAGTTGATCTAAATTATAATCCATCTTACATGGTAGAAAATGAGCAGACTTAATCAATCTATCAACAATCACCCAAACTAGATCATACTTTTTCTGAGTTAGTGGTAACCCGGTCACAAAATCCATAGTAATTCATTTCCACTTCCACTCTAGAATAGTTAGAGGATGAAGTAATCCCGCCGGTACTTGATGTTCCGCCTTCACCTCCTGAAAAATAAGGCATTTAGCTACATAATCTATAATGTCTCGTTTCAAGGTAATCCACCAATAAAACCTTTTTAAATCCTTATACATCTTTGTACTACCAGGATGAATAACATATGGTGGTTCATGTGCTTCCTTTAGAATATTCTTCCTTAGCTCCACATCATTAGGCACACATCTACGTCCCTGATAACGTAATATACCATCCGTACTAACATTAAATCCAGGCTTACCATCCTTATGAGTTTGTTACAACCATTTCATATACAACTCATCCTTCTGTGCTGCTTCCTTAATTTGACCATCTAAAAATGGTTTCATTTGCAATTGCGCTACTATTCCACCATTCAACTGGAAAGTTAATAGAGCATTCAACTGACGTACCTCACTTACTAACTTCAATGGTGTAGCATGAAAGTGGGCTAAAAATTTTCAACTCAAGGCATCGGCTACTAAATTTGCTCTCCCGGGGTGATAATCAATTACACAATCATAATCATTAATAAACTCCATCCATCTTTTTTGTCTCAAATTGAGTTCTTTCTGCATCTCTAAATGTCTTAAACTTTTATGATTAGTATAAATATAACATTTTTCACCATATAAGTAATGACACCAAATCTTCAATGCAAATACCACTGCTGCTAGCTCTAAATCTTGTGTAGGATAATTCCTTTCTTGTGGCTTCAACTGTCGAGAGGCATACGCTATCACCTTATCATCTTGCATTAACACACGTCCAAGACCATTATGAGAAGCATCACTATACACAATAAACACATTACCTGGGGTAGGTAATGTTAACACTGGGGCTTGCATCAAACATTCTTTAAGCCCATCAAAAATCCTCTGAAACTTCTTCGTCCATTCAAAAGGAACATCTTTTCGTAAAAGTGTAGTCAAAGGTAATGCTATTGTTGAAAATCCTTTCATAAACCTATGATAATATCTGGCCAAACCCAAAAAACTACGTACCTCCGTAACACTCTTAGGTGGCTTTCAATTAAGTATAGCTTCCACCTTACTAGGATCCACTCTTACACCTTTTGTAAATACGATATGCCCTAAAAATGAAATCTATTCTAGCCAAAAATCACATTTCAAGAGTTTAGTATATAACTATTTATCCCGAAGAGCCTGTAGCATAATCTAAAGTTATTTATCATGCTCTTCTATATCTCTCGAATGCACTAAAATGTCATCAATGAATACTACTACAAACTGATCTAAATGTGGTTTGAAAATAGTATTCATTAATGCCATAAAAGCAGCTGGTGCATTAGTCAATCCAAATGGCATAATCACAAATTCATAATGGCCATACCGTGTGTGAAAAGTGGTCTTCGAAATACACTCCTCTTTCACCCATAACTGATGATAGCCCGATCTTAAATCAATTTTAGAAAATACTGATACACCCCTCAACTGATCGAATAGATCATCAATCCGTGGTAATGGATATTTATTCTTCACAATCACTTTATTTAACTATCAATAATCAATACACATTCGAAGAGAACCATCCTTCTTCTTAACAAACAACACTGGTGCTCCTCACGGTGACACACTAGGGCGTATAAACCCTTTATCAAGAAGCTCCTGCAATTGTATCTTCAACTCCTTGAACTTTGTTTGTGTCATTATATATGGTGCCAGTGATATAGGTTCCATGGCCGATATTACCTCAATATAAAATTCCACCTCCCTAACTTGTGGTACACCAAGTAACTCTTCTAGAAACACATCTGGAAAATTGCACACCGTAGGAATATCTTCAACTTTTTGCTTCTCTGCCTTAGTATCAATCACATTAGAAAGGAAAGCTGTACACCTGTTATGGATCAATTTCCCCACCTTAATGGCTGATATTAGTCTTGATCCTATAGCATATCTAATACCAGTACCCGAACATTAGCAAATTCAAGTGCCTCACATGTAACCACCTTTGATCTGTAATCCACCATGGCTTGGTATCGAGCTAACCAATCCATCCTGAGTATCACATCATACTCCCTAAATGGCATTTCCACTAAATCTGAGAGAAAACTAACACCATGAATTTATAACGGACAGTTCCTATATATTCGATTCATAACTACATCCTTTCCTAATGGGCTAGACACTACCATATCTTAACTCATTGGTGCAGACTCCATAGATGCCAAACAACTACATCAGTAACTTCGGCCTTATCTTGCTAACGTGTTGTATATACTCTGGCTAACATAACTGACCCCTATGGTTGAGTAACTGAAGTCTAACTACCACCAACAGCTCCTCTACCTCAGCCTCATCCTTTACTAACAGACCCTAACTGTATCAAACTACTTCTCGTAACAGGTCTCAAGGCTGTAACAGAACCATATCCCTCTGCAGCTGTATGAATCGGCCCAGTTCTCAGGGTGCTACAATCTCGTGCCATATGTCCATGTCCACTATAGTTATAACAAACTCCTAATGTCATATAATAAATACCACCATGCATCTGCCCATAAGTAACACACTGTCTAACACCCATAGAAGCTCTCGGCATCATTTGTCCAGACAGAGTAGGTCAGGGTGGAAATCGCCTAGCTTCCGTAAATCTCTATATAAACAGCCTCTTTAATTGCCTCCTCTTACTGTCACTGCTTGAGGCATCATTAAATGATGAGGTTGCCCTTCTCGGTTGTTGAGTTACTAACTCCTCCTCCTCCTCCTTCAATGTCTTCTAATGTCTCAAAGCACTAGCAATCAAAGCAGAGAAATCCTCCTACATAAATCCCTCAACCAGCTTTTGAATCTACGACTTTAAACCTTGTTCAAATTGCTTGCAATGATCTCTACCAGTAACTACTAACCCTATAGCATAATAAGCCAATCTGGTGAATTCCCTCTCATAATCAGCTACAAATAAAGCTCCCTGTCTCAATGCCATGAATTCCTACAGTTTTTCATTAGTATAAGCAAATGGTACATATTTTTGCCGGAATGCCCTCTGAAAATCCTCCCAAGTCAATGTAGAAAGGTCATCTATACTATGCAAAACTGTCTTCCACCATTCATATGCATCATCATATAACAGAGAAATCACATATTCTAACTTCAATTGATTCAAACAA
This sequence comes from Dalechampia spathulata, assembly GCA_948192965.1. NCBI lineage: Eukaryota > Viridiplantae > Streptophyta > Magnoliopsida > Malpighiales > Euphorbiaceae > Dalechampia > Dalechampia spathulata. The sequence goes on from CANYBF010079847.1 coordinate 12,965, forward strand.
CCCATCTTTCGAAAGACACGCCAAATTTACTCCACCCATTGCTCAGCTACAAATGGATCTGTCATTCTCATAAATTCAGTAGCACCCATCTTATGCAATTTATCAAACTCTCTCTTCTGCTGCTCAGTTGACGGTGCTTGAGGTTGTCCCTGCAATAATCTCATCAAAGTGCTAACTGGTACCATCACATGTTCTCCTGCAATCACTACCGGGGGTACTACTAGTGGCACTTGTCCCGATGCCTTAGTTGGCCCTAGTCTGGTTGGACCCTGTTTATCAGCTTCACCAATATCGTTACCACCACCAATTATATCACTAGTATCAGTAACACCATTATGGGGATTATGATTACCCCCACCTTCACCACCCATAATCATTGCTCTATCAAACATTCTTCTATCTACTATCTATGAAATAAAGATTGCACCTGGTAAGCTTATATATATATATATATATATATATAATGTAAGCCATAATATGCAACTTTTAATACCCAGTGTGATACATAAAAATTAATATAATCATTGAAACCATGCTCTGATACCAAAATAACATGCTCTGATACAATAGTATAGAATTTGACTGGATTGAACGAAAGTTCTTTTCAATAGTTGGTATTTAAGTGATAGTAAAACTTTTAAACTCCTTCATTTTCACGATAAAAAAATGATCAAAATTTCTATACTGTTGATTTGATAAATGTTTTCTATATTGTTTGGAGTCATTTAACTTATAAAAGTTATGGAACATTGATTTTGGTTTACTATACTGATGAGTACTATCATAAAGTACTATTCATAAATTACTATTCATGAGTTATCATTCATCAAGTTATATGATTTTGTTTTAACATCCCTTGTAATATGTTTAACGGATTTTAGCGTGAAGTGGGATCTGATAAGCATATTACGGGAGCATGTCATGCCTTATAGAAGGGGTAAGGTGTGACAATAACCTTTCCACATCAGATTTCTTACAATAAACTCCTTTCACCATCCTTTATCTCATTTAGGTTTGAGTATGGATTAATGTCAACTCAATGCATGATCAAATGTCTTAGATCATGCCCTAAATTTGATGTTTCATGTACCATAATCTTTATTCCTAAAATTCCCTTATGAAACTCATTCATCAATAGGCATCATACTCTGGCCAGAGATTCTTGAATAAAGAATATTACATGAATCAATGAGATAAAACCCCTACATTTAATCTGAGGTGGTGAATCCTTTATTGATAAACAAATACCTTCAACAACTTCACACTATATCTAATCTCCAAGTTATGAACACCTCCTATGGAGGAATAAAACATAGGAGTCAAAACATAATGATCCATAATTAAGATAATACGGTTATCTCAAGTCTTAAGGATACTTGCACCACTGATATGAGTGACATATGTTTCACAGACATAGATCAATTATCCATATGAAATGTCACTTGCAAGGCCTCCAATGAGTCAGTCCTCCACCACTCATCCACATGTTCACTTTAGACAACTCTTGTCATGATGAATGAGATGTGCTGATTTAACCGCATTAATAATATCCATTCTTATTAATACATTCATCAGGGATAATTTAGATATTAAACATTTGCATACAATAAGAATCTCATTTCATAAAATACTTTATGAATTCCTTTGTACTATTCCAATATCTTAGAATTCATTATTTAGTTAATTACTTATCAAGTAAACTGAATAATGAATAATGTCTCTTATTGATAAATGGTTCAATATCAAATGACAATGAAACATGATGCTCTAGAGCATACACTAACATACACAGACCTTGATCCTATCATCTTTCTTTAGAATCGAAACCACATTAGCTAACCATTTAGGATAAGCAACCACCTCGAGGAACTTAGCATCTAACTACTTTTGGGTACCCTCCTTAACATTTTGAGCCCATTCTTATTGGAGCTTATGCAGCTTCTACTTCATTGGCTTAAACTCAATCTTGAGTGAAATTTTATGTTCTACAATAGTTCTATTGATACCCAACATGTCTTCATAGTTTACAACAAAGGCTTCTATATGTTGTTTCAATACTCTGATGATTTCTACTCTCTCATTAGGAGTTAAGTTAGATGCAATCTAGAGTGGATAGGGCTTATCATCTCTGCCAATATTAATAGTTTCAATGCATGATACATTAATGTTAAAAATGTTCATATAATGCCATGTTCATGCACAATGCCATCAAAATACACATCATAAACATAAGCAAAACTCTTTTTCATTGCATTAAATTTTGAAGGGATTATATCATCATTAAAAAAGTAAAAATATAGGGACATCATTATCCTCATACATAATCTTATTAAAAGTATTATCTATAAGTGTGATGATGTTCTTGTAGACCTTCTACAGCAATAGATCACATATATCCAAACTTTATAGCTTGGCCTCAAGTGTAGCAATTGTAGTAAGCTCCAACTAGAGGCGATCAATGGTGAGATAAATAACATCATTAAAAATTTGAAAGTCATCATAAGGGTTGATGGTGGAAGGAGTAATAGCGACCTTCCTAGAATATGATAGGGTTGACAGGTCATAGATATCACTAAAGATAGTAACTGTTGATCAAAGAAGTCATCCGAGTTAGGCTACTTGGGAGCTTGGTCATACTAGGTTTCTCCTTATACAATGGTGACCATCTTGAACTCCTTTGGCTTATCTAAATTATAATGATCAAACCCAATACAGTATCTATCCTCTTACATTACTATAGGGATGTTAAACTTTATTGGCCCCTATTGATGGTGGCCTAATCATATGCTAAGCACAAAGTTCATGTTTTACAACATCTTCTCCATAACAGGGCTTGGTTGGTACAAGCATGACTTAGGTTTTCAAAGTTTAGCAATTTGAAAACCAGTTATAAGAGAACATCTTTCAAAATACAAACTCGTAATCAACAGTAATAGTAACCACACCTTCCTCATATCAAAACTTAATCTTCTAATGCAAGGTGAATGGCACACCTCCTAGTAGATGGGACCATGGTTGGCTCAAAAGCAAATCAAATAAAACTGGGATGCCCAAAACTATGAACTCTACCACTGATTTAATTCGTTTGATTATAACAATGGCAATGAACATGTTTGTCACCTCCCATTTAGCTCATCATACACCTAGATGTTAGTCTTAAATGGCTTCAAGTTTGAAGGCTGAATTTCAAGCTTAGGCAACACCTTAAGAGGATAAACATTGATTCTAGAGCCTTATTATGATGGATACCCTCGGCTAGTAGATTTGCATTAGAGAAAGTGATCATGCTAGATCTTAACTCTTTGTACTGAAGATAGAGGCAAATGGAGAAATCCTCATACTAGAAAGTACCATGACAATGGTAAGCCGATGTTGCTAGGAAGATAATACTAAATCCCAAATACTGATGTTAGCCTAATTCTTCTTTAACTGCTTTATGACAACATTATTAGGCTGAGCAACCTCTTTACCCTTATTAGTAGGTTGTAGAGCTAGAGCACTGCTTGGACTAGCCTCATATACAGTAGATCTAGCCTCAATTAGCTTCTTCAGAGTATTTGACTTCTTCTTGAGATTAGGAGGAGTGAATATCTTACAACTTTGGATTATATTACAAACCCTAGAAGATATCTTATTGATACCTAATCCGTTATGCTATTTAGGAGCCTTAGGTGCTAGCTTAGCTACCTTAGGAGTCCTATCTGACTCTCCTTTCTTTGATTTCTGAACCTTTTTTTGATTCAAAGTTAGAGACATCTAAAGTAACTATAAATTCATCCTTTAAACTATCATAACATATATCAATATAGCTAATGTTGAACCTACCATGGGGCTAAAAACTGATAGTAGGAAACCAAGTAATCTCCTCACTGCTAAGGGGAGAGAAGGAACTAAGAACCAGGTATTCTGGAAACCCTTATTAGATAATGTATGTACGATTCATTTTATGGTAGTTGGGCAATGAATTTATTTTGGTAGAGGCTTATTATTTCTTAAGATCTTTAAGCTCACCTAATTCAATAAGGTCCTAAATGACCCACCTGAGAGAGCAACATTCATTAGTGTTGTGAGGATGCTAATGGTAATGGCAGTAGGTTTTAGTGTCTACTGAGGTTAAGGTGGTGTTTGGAAATTTGACTATAATGATTTAATGAGTTTGGCTATTAAGAGATGCCCGAAAACCTTAGAAAGTGGCATCCCAAGATTTGAGTACTTTCAAGACTAGGTAGTGTTTCAAAGGATTGGGTTTGGTGATTAAAAGGTATTAATATGGTATGATTTGTATGGTGTCTGAGTGTATATGGTGGTTTTGGGTTTGACAAAGGAAGGCTCCCTCTTCTTCAGCCCCTCAATTTGCAAAATTCATTGACCAACTAAATAGATGTCCTCAAATGTGTGGAAGGTCTGATACATAAGCTTATCTTGGTATAGTAGCAGTGACCCAATGATAAGCTTGTTAATCATGTGTAACTTAGATGGCTTCTTTCTTACCAGTGCAGCCTTATCGATCCACTAACTAAAGTAGTCCATGAAAGACTCATTAAACGTTTTCTTTACCATTTCTAAATCTAGTAGAGTAACATCAAACTCATACTACTTACAAAATGTAGTGTAAAGAGGCTTCCACTCAGTCGTGGTTGCCTTGTTGAGATTTTGATACTAAGCCAACACTAGTCATTCCAGTGAGATGAAAAATAGTAGGATTATCTGCTCATCTGATAAATCTATGATGCTCATAATCATAGTGTAGGTATTTAAATGGTTCTTTGGATCCCCAACCCCGTTATACTTAGGAACATCTTGGAGCTTGAACTTGATAGGTAGCCCCTTGATAACTTTGATAGAGAACTCATCAAAGTATAAATTTGAACCCATCCCCTTAGTGTTCTGTTCCAATGTAAAGGTCTTAGACTTGTGAATATCATGCATATGGAGTGAGACATTATCATCTATCTCAACAAGTTCACCACTTTCCCTTTATCCTTCGTGGGAGTTGGTAGGGTAACAAAGTCTCCAAGGCTAAGGGCCTCCTAAATCTACTATTGTAGGGGAGTCTTGAAGTTGTTGTACAAGATCTTGGCCATTGATTAATCAATAAGATATTAAATAGTAGCTAGTGAAGCATCATTAAATACAAAGCAAGTAGTCTCAGAGGGAGAAGAAATATTCTTATGAGCATGAGGATCTGACATGTTTTAGCATATGATAGAGAAGGTTAGCATGGATGCATGTGTATGCATATGTGATTGCATATGATGTGACATATAGAATGTATGCATGATCTATACTAGGAAACATCTAGTATTATAGCTATAAAAGAAATTAGTTAGAGAAAATTACATTAGTATGCATGTATGCATGTTTGATAAAAAAATATGAAAAGGTTAATGAACACATAGCACATAGCAGCACTCCTTACCACCCTTATACCTCCACAAAGATTGGTTGGTCTAAAATCTCTTAGGTGGGATACTAGCCTAGAGTTACACTAGGAACTCAAGGTGCGATACTCTCAACATATGAGGCAAGCAAAGATTGATCATTTCCTAATCATATGAGGAATTACAATAAAAATCCAATAACATTTTGGAATGATCATATCGCTATGATAAGAGAATGCCTATGGAGTAAGCATGAGGTAATGCAACTATTAAAGAATCATAAAAGTATTCTAACTCTTAGTAAAGTAATAGCAAGTGGGAAAATAGGCTAGATTTAAGCAAATCCACTAATGTGATAAGGCATAGATCCATATAGCATGCGATAAAAGGCTTCTAATTTTGGAATGTTGTTATGATTAGCTACATGGGCTTTAGTCTAGTTTGAATAGGTTAAGGTCTTATACAACATTATCTACAACTTATCCAACTTAAAGGAATCATCAATATAGGACTATACATATCATCTATCTATTTTAGGAATTATCCATGGTCCTTAATACAAGGCAGCAAATGGTATACATAGACTTGCTTTCCTAAAGAGTTGAATGGATTCCAAGGTACTCACTCATTCATAATCATTAGTTAATTTAGGGATAAAAGGTGGTGTGCAGATGTAAATTGTTTACATAATATATAATACAACTAATCTAGCTATAATGAAAAAATTGATATGAAACTCTAAGATTTGAATGCCATCACATTTAACCGTAGATCCCTAATGGAGTCACAACTATAGGTAGGGCTTTCGCTATGACTTAGAGCAAGGCTTATGACAAATAGCATTAGATGCCCATTTGAAGCAAAAGTGTGATCTTCTTGAGGGGCTACCTCAAGGAATGATATGGAATTGATACAGGTCATAAGATGGAGTTGCCATTGGATGGTTCCAAATTTGGTTCAACCTATCCATAGCATAAGCACTAAGTCAAACCTTTTAGAGATGGGTTTGGGTGGTGAAGATCTATTTTCTTAGAGTTTCAAGTTTGATTTTATCATTTTAGTCCAGTTAATTTTCATAGGTAGACAAGCATTCATAAGCATGAAATAAAGCACATAACAGTATAACATGGCCACAATCATAGTAGATATAGCATGACAAACATGATATGATATCATGAAAAGTATGAATGATATGGCATATGTATGATATATGAGAAATGACATAGCATAGGTATGACATGTGAAGGATGATATGTCATAGGCATGACATGTGAAGGATGATATGGCATAGGCATGACATATGAAAGATGACATAGTATAGGAATGATATGAAAGATAACATGATATAGGCATGACATGTGAAGGATGACATGAAAGATGACATGGCATAAGCATTGTATGAAATATACAACATGGCACAAGCATAACATGTGTAAGAGATGACATTGCATAGGCATGGCATGGCATAGCATAAAATATAACATAAGTATGGCATAATAAGGCATACATCATGGCAGATATAAAATAATAAGCACTGTAGCATGAAATAAAATAATAGTATGGAGAAAGAGATCGAGAGAGATAAAGGGATATATGATGAATAAAGCTAATCATACATACTAAAAAGGGGAATAAAGAACTATTCTATTACAAAGGGGTCTTTGTAATAGAAAATATGAGTCGTTAAGTAATAACTCCACATGAGAAAAGCATGACATTATGTAACACGAGCAAAAAATGTATGAATAAAAACTGCATGAGCAAATTAAATAAATAAACATTATTAGGTAACAAAAGGAATGAGGGGATGCAATTGATCAATCCAATGCTATATGAAAGCATGAATCAAGGATCAAATCCCCTAGAATGTGTTGGAAATATTCATGATAAGTATAAACAAACATGAGGTGAATCATGAAAATGATAAAATAAAAATCAATTTTAAGTAAAATTGATCATGAACACAATTAGAAGATTCTAAGATCATATGTGGCATCACTTAAAAATAAATCAACATCCAATTATGGCTAATCATGTCAATTATAAGTAAACATAATTAAAATAGCATTTAATTAAGAAATTATGCAAATTAATTGATTTAATAGCAAAACCAATGAAATTAATCATGAAGATAGAAATTGGAAGACTCTAATATCATGACATTAATTAGAGGTAATTCAAACATCCAATTCAACTCCAATCATATTAATTATATTAAAACATCAAATAAAAAATGATTTTAACTTATAAATTAATTTTAAAGTTAAAACTAACAAAATTTTACCAAGGTATGATGAACTAAGATCATTTTGGTCATTATGAAACCTCAAATGCTACTACACACTTTGATTTGAATCAAAAATCAAGTGAAAATTGAATGAAAATCATGAAAAGTAGTGAAAACAGAGTGTAATATAGGGAGCATATCAAACAACATATGTAACATATCATGCAATATGTGTAGTATGTCATGCAAAAAAAAGGAATATGTATATCATGTTCTATGATGTGTATAGCATATTATATGATGTGCATCGCACATCATGAATATAATAAAGAGAAAATAAGTATTTAAGCAAAAATCATGAATGTACATCAAAGAAAATGGAAATATAGGACTACTATAGATCATATTGGATCAAAGAAAGACTAAAATACTACTTTGCATTCCATATCATGCTAAAATAAGAATAAAATCATAAAATCATCACAAAACCCATGAAATCACAATCAAAGAAGAGAGGAAATAGCATCCTATGGTTTGCCAAGTGTTAAGCTAGTTTAATCTTCCTAAACTCATGATTAGCAAAGGATTTAGCAAGTAAATTAGTCTCTAATCACCTAACTAGTGTTAATTACATGATTAATTTTTGAGATTAATTTCAATAAAGTTTAGGCATAATTTCTAATTTTTGGACCTTTTCCAATAAATACATGAGCTATATTTATAGGGAAAAGGTGAGATTTACCTAGAATGGAAAAATAATGTGGTATTTTGAAAAAATTGAACATAACGTGTGCAACATGTCTTATGACATGTGCAACATGTTGTTTAAAATTGCCTGATGAGCGTAGCATGTTGTAGAATATGCTCTACACATCAAAAAATCCCTTAACATGTATCAGATATTGTGCTCATCTTGTAACATCTGCCATATGCTAGATGCACTCAAAATATGCTAAAATAGCATGGAGGTATATGGTTCATGTTAGATTTGGTTAAGAAGTAGGCATTCTAAGCATACATTTCACTTAATATATATAGCATGTTACAAAAATGTGCTATGTACATCAGGAAAATGACATAATGTGCTCTACCTTCCATGGACCAATTGTGACATGCTTCGTATATTTAGAACACTTATAGGAGGCCACAAGGTATGTATACAAGTTAGGATCAATAATAGGGTCTGGAACTAATCTGTATTGAATCAAACCCAAGAATGCACTAACATATATAGGAATACTTGATAATTAAGGGGATGGAAATAGAAGTCTCTCTTAAGCCTAAATCTATAATACATAAAAAAAAGTCTAATTGTCTATGACTTTAATGGATATCTAGTCATATAACATAATTCCCAATATAAGTATGTCAAATAAGTAGCTCCCTTACTATATTTGTCCAAGTTATTTATGTTTATTAAGCATAATAGTAAGAGTAAGTTGATAGTTCCAATATAGATAGTATTTAAAATTATGATTGAAAGTAAAATTAATATCCATGCTTGATTATGATAATGTAATGTGGGTAATATAAACATATTCTAATAGTACTACAAATTAGTTTACTAGCCATATGTTACTCAATCATCCTTCTGTTTTAGCTTGAATAGAAGGTACCATACCAAGAAGTTATTGACATATAATGATCCAACTACAAGTAATAAGATGAAGTACAACCTTATAACATATGTTATTTTACCTAAATTATTAAGTGCTTAGGTATGTGCTTTCTATGTGATTAAATTATAAATTTGAATGGAAAAAATATGAAGTTAGAAGTGAAAAATTATAAGATCAACAAAGACATTAAACAAACAAAATATACACAACTAACAACATTAGGAATTTAGGCATTGATTAGCTAATTTATAAATAATGAGAAATTTAAATATCTAATTTAGAGATTGAATTATTTAATTAGTGAAATTAAAATTTGTTGATTTGATTATGAGAAATAATTAAAAGAGTGTTAGTATGTACATTAAAATTTATAAAATTATTTGAATAAACAAAGTTAATTTAATTTAATTAATATGAAAAGTAGAGATGATCAAATTAATATGTACTTAGATTACATATACTTTGACTTATCTAAAGAAGTATAGTAGATGATTTTGAGGAATTATTAAGTAAAATGGAAAAAAGAGAGGATGAAAAATAAATATATAGTTTCAATAATCTATGGAAATTTTTGAAAACAAATACTTACAAAGGAGATGATTGAAGAAGTTAGTTAACTACGAAAGGGAAGTTAAGGCAAAAACTAAAGGTTATTGAATCATTGAAATCACTTAACATTGAAGTATGGGAGGAAAGTAAAGCTTAAAACTAAAACTAACTAAATTAAATTTTTGATAGAGAAAGATATGAGTAGAGCTATTAAGTTATGGATTGTTGAATCTTGGAAGCAGGATTTATAAAGGAATGAATACTTAGAAGAGTGGGATCTTGTTTTAAAAGGATTAAAGAAAAATAGGTTAAAGAATTGATATATATATTGTCAATGTCCTCTTGATTAGTGATATTCATAATCTATATGTTGGTAAATGGTACTATTATGTAACAAAATGTTATGGATAGTTAAATTGCTGATTTTAAGTAATTAGTTGTAAGGTGAAAGAGTTGAAGCTTTGAATAACACCTAATTTTGAACTTATAAAATTTCAAATTTTCATTTGGTACAAAACATAATTTTTAAGTTGTTTCCCTTGATAATGTTAGATTGTTAGAACCCTTAAAAGATAATTCACATGATGTCAAATTACCATATGCATGATGTCAGAACTCTATAGTTTCTGTATTAGAATAAGATGGCGCGTTACAGTCTGGTAATGCGTGCCTAGTACGCCGGGGTTATTGCGTACCAACTGTAAAAAACAGACAAAGGCTTGTACTATGTATCTTTTGGATTTATTAATGGAATCCAAAGCTGCTTGCTACTATAAATACACCATGTTTTTATGTTTATTGCCCAAAACATAACTCTTTTTCTCTTCTTTATAGAAGTTACAATGACTCGACAATCACTGTCTGCTAGGGCAACAATGAATAGAGTCAACTAAGCAGAATCAGGGTCCAATATTTGAGAACCTTTTAGCAGGTCTCAATCAATAATGCCTTTTTGCATGCCGCTATGCAATTCAGGGATCCGAAGGTTCATGTATTTCAGTTCGGCCATATGGAACTGTGTCCAATGTACAAGGAGTTTGCTGCCATCCTCAGAGTTTCCTGTAGCATGACAGCAATGCTGATAGTGCCAGTGTCTATCGGAGATGCGTTCTCGTATCTGATAAGGGCTTTTGATGTTAGCCCGATGGAGGTGAGACCACTCTTGACTGCAAATGGCTCTGTAGATCTTGCCGCTATTTTCTAGCTATACGGCCAAAAATCAATGGAAGACCCGTCATGGCTGAGGGTAGTTGGATTTGGATTACTAGCCTAATTCCTATTCATCGATCCACCTGGTCATGGAGATTTGTTGATCAGGCCTGTGATAGACCAGATGGTGGAGGGTCAGACCTATTTTCCCAGGATTATAGCAGAGATGATCCTTGGTCTAGATAAAGTGAAACAAGGGTAGTCTGAGCGCTTCAGTGGTAGCTTGCTCCTATTGTAGGTAAGAATTCTAAGCCGCCTTTGCAGGTTTTCAACTTAGAAAAGTATGTTTTTACCCTAATTTTTGCATGAGTCACCTTTTGCAAAGTTTTCGGCTTATCGGGCTGTTGATTTTGCTCCAAACCCTAACTTTTGCCTGAACTACCTCCTTGGGTTTTCAGCTCAGCAGGTTGCTCTTATTTTTACCAGAGCAGCCTTTTGTAAGGTCTCCAACTCAGCAAGCTTTTATTTTTATTTTGTTTTGTAACAGATCTGGCTTCAAGAGAAGCTGGTGATCTTGGCACCACCAGCAGGGGACCCACAAAGGTACCTCCCTCATAGCCACATGAAAAGAGGTTATGCCTTCAGCAAGGCAAAGATAATGACATTCCAAGGTTGGACTGAGTGGATGGGGACCCGACCTGAGAGCGAGATCAGGTGGAGCTGTCCCTGGTATCACATACAACATATGACTGTAATGACCTATATTGATTGTATCCCACTGCCAGGATTCAAGCATTGAACACCCTACAGTCATGCTAGGATCTATCTTTAGTATGGCCATCAACAGACTATACCTCGATTGACAGAGTTCGAGGGAGGAAGGCTAGTGCCTCGCTTTGTAGAGCACATGGAGAAGACTTGCCCTCATCATTGAATAGCACTGGTGGAGATTCCTAGAGCTAGATCTACCACAGATGATGAGTACAAGCTATGGGTGTTGCGCCATGCCTGAGTCTTGTACTGCGAGACATTATTACACAATAATGTATACTAAAGAAAGATAGCGCTTTGTGTTTGAGATTTGTATAACTTATGGCTAAGTTTATAAACATGTGTTCCATTTACATTAATGAGATTAAAACATTTACATTGAAAATATTAAAATTAACACAGAAGTCCTGGATGTGCATCAGACTCAACCCCTGTTATTGACCAGTCTCGTGTGAGATTTTCTAATCAACTATTTTAACGCTCTCCTTTTGCTTTTAAGAGCTCTAACTTTTGCATGAGTTGTCTGAATCGAGCGAATGTTTTTCATTTTACCTTAAATTTTGCAAGAACTACCTATGCAGGTTTTCGGTTCACCAAGATTCTCATTTTTATTTGGCTTTTCTTTTACCCTTTACTCTAGACAAAATACTTCTTCAGCCGATCAAGGTTGACAGGTTCTGAGAATTCATTACCCTCCAAGTTTGAAATGTGGATAGTGCCTTTAGAGAGGATCTTCTTAACCAGGAATAGGCCTTCTCAGTTAGGCCTGAACTTTCCATGAGGGTCGTGGATGGCTAGTCTGACTTGCTTCAGAACTAGATCACCTTCCTGTATGATAACAGGCTTGACCTTTCTATTGAATGCATTTGCCATGCACTTTTTATAAAGCTGTAGATGATAAAGGGCTTTCAACTGCTTCTCATCAATAGCAACCAGTTGCTCGTATCTGGCCCTTTTCCACTCAACTTTTAGCAACTGAGATTCTAGAATGACACGAAGTGACTTTAGCTTCACTTCAATTGGTAATACGGCTTCTGTCCCATAAACCAGGGAGTAAGGGGTAGCACATGTAGGACTGCTCATAGTGGTTCTATAGCCCCATAAGGAAAATGGCAGCTACTCGTGCCAATCCCTGTAAGTCCTCACTATCTTGGCTAAGATCCACTTGATAGTCTTGTTGGCTGCTTCAACTACCCCATTAGCTTGAGGGCGATATAGAGAAGATTGATGGTGCTCAATCTCATACTTTTCTAGCAAGTCAGCAACTTGAGCTTGGAATTGCACTCCATTATCAGACACCAAGTGATGCACCACCCCATATCGGTATATGAGATTTTTCTCTATGAACTTGGCAACTTGCTTTGCCCCCAGTTTGCTGTAGGATTCTGCCTCCACCCATTTAGAGAAGTAATCAACAGCCACCACTATGTATCGATGTCCATTAGAAGTGTTAGGATGAATCTTACCCATGATGTCTATTCCCTAAGCTAAGAATGTCCAAGGTGTTATAAAATTCTACAATTTGACCAGCGGTAGGTGAGTTAGGTCTCCATGAATCTGGTATTCATGGCATCTCTGTACAAACTGTATGTAGTCTATCTCCATAGTGAGCAAGAAATATCTTTGGCGTAGGATTTTTCTATAAAGGCTGAATCCATTCATGTAAGACCCGCATACACCAGTGTGTACCCTTTCCATGACTGACTCAATATCTTTCCCCGATATGCATCAAAGTTGTAGACATTTATCGTTCTTCTGTAGAGAACACCCTGATGCCAGGTGAAGTTGGCTACTAATCTGCACAAAGCTAGCTTATCAGTTTTGTTGGCTTCTTCTGGATAAGTACCAGTCTTTAGAAAGTTCATGATATCAGTATACCATGAGGTCTCATCTGTTTGGTCTAGCGCCATAACCCGTTCTCCCTCATAGCAAGGAATCCTCGATTGCTCGATTAATACAGGTTGAACTTGACTCTGCGGTCGCTCATAGACTGAAGCTAGTGTGGCCAAAGCATCAGCCATCTGATTTTCTTCATGTGGCATGTGAATAAATTGGCAAGAGCTAAAATTGCAAATCATGAGCTTCATGTATTCAGCATAAGGCTTGAGCCTCTCTTCTTTGACATCCTACTCGGTCATGGATTGGTAAATGACTAGCATGGAATCACCGAATATTGGTACATCTTGGGCCCCAAGCATTAGCAATGCTTCTAGCCTGAAGAGACATGCTTCATACTTAGCCATATTGTTAGTGACTGAAAAGCTAAGCCGCTTTGAAAGCATAATGAGTTCACCTTCAGGAGTGATTAGCACAACTCTTATACCTGTACCTCTTCTATTCACTGTGTTATCAAAGTACAACTACCATTTCTGGACATCAACTACCCCCAAGTTCTCATCTAGGAAGTCCAGTTCAAAGGTTTCAGAGTCATCCATCGGCCTGGATGCTAAGAATTCAACAATCGCTATGCCTTTGATTACATTGGTAGTGATGTGCTACACATCAAACTCTAACAACAACATCAGCCACCTGGAGAGTTTCCCTACTAATAAAGGAGCTGCATACAAGTAGTTCATAGGATTAACCTTGGAGATTGCCTGAACTTGATATGACTGGAAATAATGCCTAAGTTTCTTGGTAACCCAGACCATAGCCATGCATAGCTTCTCAATAGTGATGTATTTGCATTCTGTTAGCAGTAGCTTCTTGCTCAGGTAGTAGACAACATGCTCAACTCTGGCATCATTCTCTTGAGCCATCATAGCACCCACTGACTCCTCTTCTAAGGCTAGATAGAGTAGTAATGGTTTTCCTGGTCGAGGTGGTTGCAGGATTGGTGGGTTAGAGAGATAATGCTTCACCCTTTCAAATGAAAATTGGCAGTTCTTATCCCAAATCATAGGCTGGTTCTTCCTCAAAAGCTTAAGGATAGGCTCATACATGGTAGTGAGCTTAACCATGAATCTGTTGATGTACTGGAGCTGTCATCCTTTTGACATGCTTTGTTCAGATCCCTATAGTCTATGCAAACTCTGACCCTACCGTCTTTCTTAGAAACTGGAACCACATTAGCCAACCATTCTGGATAGTCAACCACCTCAAGGAATTTGGCATCCAATTGCTTCTGGACATCTTCCTTGACTTTCTATGCCCACTCTGGTCAGAGGTGCTGTAGCTTCTGCTAACTGGCTTGAACCCCGACTTGGTAGGAATTCTGTGTTCTGCAATGGATCTATCGACAGCCGGCATGTCTTCATAGCCTAGAGCAAAGGCTTTTATATGCTTTTTCAATGCGCTGATTATTTTTGTTCTCTCTTCAGAGGTCAAGTTTGATGCAATCTGAAGTAGACATGGCTTGTCATTTATGTTAATGTTAACATTTTCAATGCATGATGCATTAATGTCAAAAATGCTCATGTAATGCTCATGTTCATGCACAATGCCATTAGAATACACATCGCAAAAATAAGTAAAGTTACTCTTTTTTTCATTGTACTTATTCAAAATTACATCATCATTGAAAAGTACAAAAATTGGGACATTAGTGTCCTCATACAATAGTTCCTCAAAGGTGCTATCCACCAGCATGGTTATGTCCTCGTAGACCTTAGGTAGCAGTAGGTCTTCAATATCCAAGTTCTGCAGCTTGGCTCCCAGCATAGCAACTGTAGTGATTTCTGCCTCCAAGCGGCTGGTGGTGAGATTAGCAACATCACCAAAGATCTGGAAATCTTCATCATGGTTGATGGCAAAAGAAGCAGCAGCCTTTCCAGCTACTGTCAGGGCTGACAGATCAAAGACATCGCCAAAGATGGCAAACTATTGCTCAAAGAAATCATCCGAGTTAGGCAACTTGGGAGCATGGTCGTGTTGTGTCTCTCCCTGGATGAAGAGGACTATCTTGCACTCTTTTGGTTTGTTCGAAGTGTAAGGATTAAATCTAATGCAGTACCTCTCTTCTCAAATGGCTATAGGAATGTCGAACTCTACCAGACCTTGCTGATACTGGCCTAAACCCATGCCAGGCATGTAGTTCATCATGCACATCATTCTCTCCACAGTGGGACTTGGTTGGTACGAGTAAGATTCAAGCTCTCCAATAGCAGTAATTTGAAACCTAATCATGAGGGGGATGTCTTCCCTGATGCAAGCTAAAGCAACCTTATCATCAGCTGCGATAGTAACCATACCTTCATTGTGTGGAAACTTGATCTTTTGGTGTAGGGTGAATGGCACACCTCCCAGGGGATGGAACCATAGTCAGCCCAAGAGCAGTGTAATTGACACCAGAATGTCCAAGAATGTGAACTCTACCACTGACTCAATCGGCCCAACAGTGACAGTTGTGGTGAAGGCACCAGTAATCTCTCGTTTGGACTAATCATATGCCCTGATGATAGTCTTACAAGGCTTTAAGTTTGAAAGTTGAACCCCTAGCTTGGGAAACACCTTAAGTGGATAGACATTAATGCCATAACCATCATCCACCATGACATAAGGAGTGGAGGAGTTCATAATGTTCACCCTGATGAAGAGTGCTCTATTGTGGTAGATTCCTTCGGCTGGTAAATCCGCGTCAGAGAAAGTGATCATGTTGGACGGTAATTCATGGTTTACCAGGTGACTCTTCATGCTAAAGGTAGAAGCAAAGAGAGAGATTCTCATGCTTGAGAGTGCTTCGATGATGGCCCATCGATGCTGTTGAGAGGATAGTACCAAGTCCCAAATACTAATGTTAGCCTACATCTTTTTCAGCTATTTGACAATAACATTATTAGGCTGAGTAGCCTGATTAACTGGCTGTAGAGCTGGAACATTGCTTGGACCAGCCTCGTCCTTAGTGGGCCTAGCCTTGATTGGCTTCTTAAAAGCTTCCAGCTTCTTCCTGAGGTCGATAGAAGTGAACACCTTACCATTTCGAGTCATGTTGTGGACTCGAGAGGATATTTTATTGGCACCTAATCCCTTTTACTACTTGGATGGTTAAGGTGCTAGTTTGGCTACTTTAAGGGTCTCGACCGACTTACCCTTATTAGAAGCCTATGCTTCTGATGATTTTGGCTTGGAGGAATTCTTTGCAGACTCATCCTCAGAGCTATCACACCATATGTCAATGGCACAAATGTCAAATCAACCATCGGGTTGGAAGGTAATAGTGGGAAATCGAGCAATCCCCTTACTGCTGAGAGGAGAAAAGGAGTTTAGAACCAAGGATTTTAGCAACTTGATTGGAGCATGTAGGTGCAGTTGGCTTTGTGGTAGTTTTGCAACAAGTTTGATGGCTTGGATTTTTCAGGGTCCTCGATCTCACCAGAGTCGATGAGGTTCTGAATGACCAGTCTGAGAGAGCGACAGTCATCAGTGTTGTGACCATGGTGCTGATGGTAGTGGCAGTAAGTTTTTTTTTCCACTGAGGCTGGGGGTGGTGTTTTAAAGTTTGGTTCAAGTGGTTTGATGAGTTTGGCTTTGAGGAGACACCCAAAGACCTTGGAAAGCGGCATTCCAAGATCCGAGAATCTCTTGGATGGGGTAGTGTTTCGGAGTATGGGGTTTGGTGTTTTCACAGCATTGATGTAGTGAGGCTTCGGTGTTTGTAGGGCATTGGCGTAGTGGGGTTTTGGTTGCGTCTGAGTGTATATGGTGGTTTTGGGTTTGATAAAGGAAGGCTACTTCTTCTTGCTCTTAGTCTACTCAATGCGTTATCCCACTGAGTAGATGTCCTCAAAAGTGTGGAATGTCTGATACTTCAGCTTATCCTGGTAAAGTGGCAATGACCCCATGATAAGCTTATTGATCATGTCAGATTCAGATGGCTTCTATCTGAACAGTACAACTGTTTCCATCCAGCGACCAAAGTAATCCATAAAAGACTCATTGGTTTTCTGCTTAACCATTTCCAGGTCCATCAAGGTTACATCAAATCAAGACTTGAACCTGTATTGTTTATAGAATGCAGTGCAGAGAGGCTTCCACCTGGCCATAGTCACCTTGTTCAGACTATGATACCAGGCTAGCGCTGGTCCCTCTAGTGAGATGAAGAAGAGCCATACTATCTGATCATCTGATAATCTGTAGTGCTCATTAGCATGGTGTATGTTTTCAGGTGGTTCTTCCCAACTCTGTTGTACTTGGGAACATCAAGGAGCTTGAACTTGGCAGGTAGCCCCTTGATAACCCGGACAGAGAACTCATCAAAGTCCAGGTCAGACCCCATGCCCTTGGTCTTCATGATGGTTTACAGTTGTTCTATCTTCTATTCTAAGATAGTGGTCTCAAATTTTTGAACATCATGCATATGGAGTGAGACGTCATCATCGGTCTCCATGTTATACAGGTTGACACCTTTCCCCTTTTCCTTGATTAGAGCTTGTGGGGTGATGAATTCTATAGGATTGAGAGCCTCCTAAATCTGTTGTTGCATGAGAGTCTTGAAGTTATCGTTCAGGAGTTTGGCCACAGACTGGTCGATGAGCTTCTGAACTACAACGAGAGTGGCCTCATCTAGTGTTGAGGCAGCAAGAGTAGATGATGATGCAACATTCCTTATGTTCTATGAGTTGGACATGATTCTGTACATGACAGAAACGATTAGCATGGATGCATGAGTATGTATATGATATTGTGTATGATGTATGTGATGTAACACGTATGATGTATGTGTGACCTATGCTAGGAAATATGCGATGTTATGGCTGCAACAAAGCAAGTTAGCATGCATATGCATGGGTCATGTGATGCATCACGTAGGATGGATGCATGTCCTATGCTAGGAAACATCCAATGTTATGGCTGTAAAAGCAAAATTTATTAGGAAATTGCATGAGTATGCATGTATGCGTGTTTGGCAGAAAACACAAAAATGGTTAGTGAACACATAGCATGCAGCAGTGCTCCCTTCCAACCTTATACCTCTACAAGATTTGGTCAATCCAAGTTTTTCTTTCCTAGGTAGGCAAGCAAAAGGGTTGATCATTGCCCAATCATACGAGGGATTATGGTAAAAACCCGATAGCATTTTGACCTAGTCATATTGCAATGATAAGAGAATGCCGATGGAATTGGCATGAGGTTGTGCAACCAAATAGAATCATGAAAGGATTTCGACTCTTAGTAGAGCAATACAGGCATGTTCATATTGTTATGATAAGAGTATGCCCATGGAATAGGCATGAGGTTATTGTCGCACCCTAATTTTGGATCGATCGGATTGATTGGGATGAATCGAGCCTATCTCCTTGTCGTTTTACCCTCACGGGCATCTCGGTTTATCCCAGTGCAATTCAGGATCTGGTTTAGGGTTGCCCTAGGGGCATTTTTGTCATTTTAGGGGACATACCCGTTCGGGTATATTGCTTACTCGAATCGCCCCCTTAAGATACCTGAACGGGTATCTTCCCTCAGACACTTATAATTTGATAATTTGTTAAGGAAGGGGGACTTTTAGGGCTAATTTCGAAAATTAATTACGAAAAAAAAAATTTTAAAACTCTCAAAAAGCTACGAAAATCAAAAGGGATTAGGGTTTAATTTCAATCAAAAACTAATAGGATCTAGCTTGTTTTAACTTGATTTTTCATTAGTTTTGTTGAATACCTT
>CANYBF010080188.1:0-19845 GCA_948192965.1 Dalechampia spathulata
AAGTTAGACATGGAATTGAATTATTCAATGGTATATGAATATAAGATTGTTAAAGGATGAATGAAATTCTAATAAAAGATTAATATTGATTTTGAAATAGGTAAATATGTGGAAATATTCACGAACCGTCAAAGGATATAAACAAGGGAAAGGATTTACCAGGTTTGTGCTAGCTTAATTAAAGTCCTTGATCATTAAATGATCAAAGAGGCAATGGTTTGGTAATACAATAGTATTATATCATCATAATAATTTAAGGTAAGCATTATACATATCATAATCATATGGCATACCACATGAATCATAACATGGCATAACATGGTGGAATAAGGGAAAAAGAATGGAAATTGATATATGAAAAAGGCTAAATGTTTATTACTGGGAAAAATGATATGAATTCCTATGAGAATTAAATGAATATGATATCATGAAAAGAAAGATAACAGAAATTGAAAAGTCAGATGAAAAATGAGCTCATAAGTATTGAATCACAATGATGATATAATGAAAGCCCAGAAATTGCACATATGAAAGAAATGATGGATCAAAGTCTAAGTGGGAGAATGCATGGCATGAATGCATTTTTATGCATTATTCATAAAGCTTAGCATTTGATAATATGATATGATACATTATATAATGAAATGATATGTCATCTTCTGACGAATAATTAATATGATTGCATTATAATTCAAGATAGTCATGCGAAATGATTCATACATATATGACATGGCATTCAAATGAAGTGATCATATGACTTTGAAATAAATGATATGATGATTAAATTGACATCAATGCATCATGAACTATTAATGACATGGATCTTAAAATGCTATGATTAACTGGACTATATGATTATTTGTATTTCATGTTATAACTAGCACCACTGAGTTTTGTACTCAACGTTTATCAATTGATAAACGCAGGAACAAGCAAAGACGCGGAAGAGAAATGTTAGTGGTAGCAGCGAGACCAACCAATCTGATTGGTAATAAAACTATTATGGACTTCTTAGAAGTAATAATCGTGCAAGGTTTTAATAAGCACTTTGGCAGCATATTAAACATTGATATATTATAAATATGTAATAATGTGTGTATAACTATGACACTAAAATGGTATGGACTAAATAATAAATGTATGTCAAACCAGGAACTGTTAAATAAATTGGACTTATTTAAAAAAAAAATTTCCGCACTTATTATGAATATATGAAATCCCTTGTAGGATGATTATTGATTTTTTTGATGGAGAATTAGTAATCATTCTATGGGAGCATGTTACGCAACCAGAAGACGTGATACAAAATAAGAAACTAAGTGACTTAACTAAACTAGTAAAATAAATTACTAAATTAAGTTTAATGGAATTTTTATCTAGTAATTATTTAATTAATGGATAATCATATTTAATTAATGGATAATTAGATGAAGGTGGATAAACTAAAGTGTCAACAAGCTTCTTTCAAAGTCAAAGTTGCTTATTAGAATTAATTAACTATTTACTTTCATGATAATTAGTTAATTTGAATGCATTAAGCACAAGTATCATAATTAATCCCTCATAATAGTCAAATTCCTATATCTATGCAATTTAATCTTATGTTTATATCAAGCATTCTAATAATTAATCCATCTTTTAATATAATCAACTATCTAAAACATGTAATTAATTGGTATCAATATTAATCACAAGTTATTAAGCATTCAAGATATGAATCATACTAAATTATCCCAACATTATCATTTGTATCCAAAATAAATTCAAAACAAAAGTATTCAATCCCTAAATATATTTTCTACTCATAATCCATCAATCAAATAAGCTTAAGAACATGGAGATACACATTTTATAATCAAATGATAAAAGAAAGGAAATAGTATGTAAAATTCAAGAGATTAGACCTTTAATTCCTTTTGCTCCTTTAATTTCCCTCTTCTTTAAAGCTTTAATCTTCAATCCTCCAAGCTCTTTAATCTTTCTTGAAGTCTGATGATTATGGTAGAGAATTCTAGAAAAAAATCCCTAGCTATCCACCTAAAACCTAATAAAGAAACAAGAAAAAGTGAGAATATTAGAAGAAGATAATAAAAATTAGAAAATGGAGATTGATTTAATACCTATATGATTTCCCCTTCAAAACCTCTTAAAATCAAAAGAATAAAATCATATTTTCATATATTTAATTATAGCCTTTCATTATCAGATGGATGGCTCAAATTAAGAGTGAAAAACATATAGAAATTATAACTCATAAAGTTAACACGAGTCATGTTGAACTAGTTAAGTATAGAAATTGAGTTCTCGAACCGAACATGAGTTATGTTGCCCTGAACATGACTCATGTTGGATATATTTTCAACTAATCATGCAAATTGAAGACCAATAATGTTGGCTATGACATGAGTCGTGCTACATAGAAACTATAAAAATAAGCAAGATTAAGTCTTCTATCCTTATAAAACATGAACCAATATATTTAAATATAAAATAAGATTATGATTAAGGATTATTATGCATGAAATGAAATGACATGATCATGTAAATGTAAATTCTTATGATTAACGAAATAAAATATGTAAAATGCAAAAAAAATATTAAAATACTAAATGATCTATGCTAAATGGAAAAATTTATGAAAAATGCATGTAATGTGTGAGAAAGGACATGAAAAAGTAGTAATATATGTTAAAAACTATAAGAAAGAGGGGGTCAAAACTATACATTTTTTCTCACATCAACATGGATATAACTTTTTTTACATTATGATTTTCCATTTCATTGATGTATTTATAATTTTTTATTATTGATATAAAAATTTATAATGATTAAATTAATTATTATTTTATTTTTCAATAATGTAATTTTTATTATTTAATAAATATATTATTATTTATCCAATCGAAGTTATATAGAGAAGTAATTAAAATTGTTGTAAGGGGTAAAAAAAAGGTAGAATACTAAGTTTGTATATAAAAGTAATTAAAATTATTGAAAGGATAAAAAGATAAAATGAATTATTATTTATCTAATTGAAGTTTGTATATAGAAATAATGCAAATTATTATAAGAGATAAGAAAGGTAAAATAGTAAGTTTGAATAAAGAAAGAACTTTAAATTGTTGGAGGGAAAAAAAAGATTAAAATGCTAAATTTAAATATAGAAGGAATTGAAATTGTTGCAAGGGGTAAAAAAAATTAAAATATTACTCTTGGCTATGGTGAAACTCATAGTTGCTTTAGTTTATGTATATACATATATATATATATATAATAATAGTAATAATAATATAATTTGCATGTATTCATATTATATATGTAATTTAGATTACAAATAATTAAATTAAATTTAATATATATTATTTATATCAAAAATTATATTACATTTAGTGATTGATCACCTAATTTTATTAAATAGTTTACTCATATTCCTATGAATATAAAAATATAATGAAATTATTATTATTATTATTATTGATTGTTAATCATTATTTTATGTTAAATGAATTAAATTGTAAATATAAATAGGTTAAATAAATAATACGGAGATTAAAAAAATAGATTATATAAAAGTTAAATAATACTTGATATAACATTTAATCAAAAGTAATCTACGGGTTTAAAGATGACCTTGAATCATTAACATAACGTGCTTAACCAAGCCGAAAAATTCATTTGATAGTTTATCCAATATTTTTCCAAAATTATAATATTTATACGAAAGAAAAGAGATAAAAAGGTGAAAACAAAAAACTATATTGTTCTTGGTTATAGTATTCTGTGAAGCTCATTTGGAATAACAGTGACAGGTTATCTAAATCTATTAAATAGTTTATTCATAAAATTATGTACAAATAATAATAATAATAATAATGATGATGATGATGATAATTATTATTATTATTATTATTATTATTATTATTATTATTATTATTATTATTATTATTATTATTATTATATTAGCATATAATTAAGATTGCACCGTGAATTCCTATGGGAAAGAACAAACTAGAATGGACAAAATCCAAATATTAGCATATAATTAAGATTGCACTCTGAATTCCTGTGGGATGTGCTCAATTTTCTTGTTGATGCGTCTCATAAGCGCTCGACGGTCATCCATGTTTATATAAGAATATGAACTTACAAGAGGCTTCTGCACCAAGGAAAGAAAATTATCCTCCACATGACTTGGTGCAACACTTTCAAAATAACCCAAGCATTTTGTATAATCTAAATTTGATTTTCAGAAACAAAACATTCCGAACAAACTTTCTATTCAAAGGCGATTGTACCATTACTCTATCTCTAATAACATGCAAAAGATGCTACAAGAAAATACCAAACAAAACAGCTCTTGATCTGAATAGCTTCGAGAACAACTGCTTGGCTATTTTAACCAGAAGGGGGTGGAGGCGGAAGCACATTGGGAGGGGGAGGTGGTTGCATCATCATTGGTTGCATTGGGGGGCCACCAGCCAAATGCTGAGGTGGTGGTGGCTGCCGCCAAACTTGTGCTTGCATACCCATACCCATTGGCTGCGGAGGCCTTGGAAGGACTTGAGCAACCTGGGGAGGGGGTGGTGGCATGTTCGGAGGAGGTGGCCTGAACTGCATAGGAGGTGGAGGCATAACTGGGGGTGGCATCACTTGACCTGCCTGATGTGGCTGACCTTGCCAAGTCATTTGTCCAGCTGACTGCATTGGCTGGAAGGCAGCATTTGGTGGGGCCGGTGGCCGGAGAGGTGGAATTGGGCCTGGAGGAACCGCACCATTTGAAAAAGGCCGTGGAGGTACTGGAGCACCAACTGTTCCATTAGCCTGAGGAACGGTTGGAAGTGTTGGAGGCCCACTAGCAAACAGTGTGTGAGGCCTGCTCTTTTGGGAACTTGGATTGCTTGCAGCCAAAACTCTTTCTGCATCATTATATTAGCAATTAAACTATGACCGTTTCAAAAAAAATCAGCTCCTACAAAATTTAGAAACTAAGTGGAAACCTTCACTTCAGAAGATCTAACATGTTTGGATGACAAGAAAATAAGACAGCAGTGTAATAATTTACTTGAGGAACCATCAGATCAATAGGCCAGCAATTCAAAAGCCTCACCTGCTGGTGTACCATGTCTCTCCCCTTTAGTGTCTTTCTTATACGCATAAGAAACTGTAATCTGACGGTTGCAAAGATATTGACCATTCATTGCCTGTTAAATCCCAGAAAATCATAAACCTGCTTACTTTAGAAATATTAAACTATAGTGCTCAAACAATAGTGAAACGGTGAGGTCCTCATCATCCAGCCATTTCATTCCATCAGGTGGACCGAATAAAGTTTCACCATTCCTAAACTTAATGTTAACGTGCATGGCAATACCTATAAAAATTAAACACAGCTGCACATGTTTGTTTCATTTATACCTAGTTAAGTTTTTGGTGTAAGAACAGGCTTTGAACTTCCGGTATGTATTTCGATGGAACCACTTGAAAAACTCCCAGTGTGTAGGAGACAACCCTCCCTGCCAGCCCGTGAGGCCAATCTATGAGGGCAGGTAAATTCCATCTCTATCCCCCTCTATTCCAGGTAAAGTACTATAAGAAAGAAGGATCTCCAGAGGAAAAAAGAAAAGCAGCAGCAGTGGTCTATAAATTTTATTTGGAGGGACAAAGCAACCCAATTAGCGAGCTTCTTTTTTAATACTAACAAATATTTTCATTCAAGTCATAAATTGTATTCTAAGTGACCAGTGAACCCCAAGCCCTGACAAAAACCCAATAATAAATTAACAAGAGTCAAATTGCGTTGTCACTGAGCTTTAATGCGAAGAGAGCAACTTCAATAGTTACTTCCCCACTTCTCTAAGAAGTTAGGGTACTTCTAATTTAAATGACCTGACAATGTGATCATTGATGTTCTCTGTTTCTTGAATTCTTAATAGTCCAGAGCTAATAATAAATCTCAAACTGCATATAGAGAAGAATTCATATCCACAGTAGTTACCTCAATTGCTGCATCAGATGCATCAAAAGAATCATAACTAATGAAACCAAAACCACGGGAATTTCCAGTATCAGGATCTCTCATGATCTGAAACATAAAAGTAATAAGCATCATCATGCATGCAAAACATGAGAGTAGTGTTGTTAAATGCAAGTGAATGATGGGGCAGCCCACCACATTAGCCCTTTAAGGCAAGGCAAAGCAAATTTCGCGAAGCATCGGTTTCCTTAAGCTGTGGTTCTTAAGATGAGCAAGATAACAATGCCCTAGTTGTATCAATCGTCTAAATAACTCAAAGCAGGGCATTAGAAAAATCTTTATAACCTCAAATTTGAGCATGAAAATAAAAGTGTTTGAGGATTTAGGCAAGGAGTCAAATTATGAATATTACATTTTCTCCTATATTATTAGGTTTAAATATGGGGCATTTAGACAATATTCAATCTCAAGTAATTTAATGCAATTTTGTTTCAACGTAAATTGATTTTTCTTTTTACAACCTTAGCAGTTATAGCTTTCTGTTTGCCAAAGATTTATGTTTCCTGTCACATTATAAGCACATTATCTGATTCTTTAAAATAGTTTGCAGATTGCTTTTCATGTGTTAGGATAGCAAATTGCCTTGTGCGCAATTTTAATTTAACTGAAAATAATCATCCAAACCTCAAAATTGACAAGAAGAAAATTAGAAAATGAATATTGTAATCTATCAGATGCTAATGAAAGATTACTAGAAAATGCTAAGTGTTACAGACAGGAGGAAATTAAAGTTTGTTCCAGCAGCATATGCTGCTAGAAAAACAAAAAATTGGAAATAGGAGATTTCCTACCTTGTGACCAAATAACTAATAAGGAAAAAAAAAAAGTTGAGCAATTTTATAATATTCCAATTCTGGAAAAAAAGCCTTTTAAAATTGTCAAATAGACAAAGACTACAAAAATTTGGTTGCATTAGCCAAATTCCAAAAGTGGGGGAAGAAATTGAGTACAATTTTGGCTAATTTTAAAGTGAATTTTCTGAGTGAGTCATTAACTTTTTAAATTGATCTTGCCTATCATTCAGATCTCACACATAAAAATCATACATGTCAAATGCAATTCCCATCAATTAATTTTGATTAAAATTAAAAATCTGCACTCAATGTTATGATATCATATCAGTCTATTTTGAAAATTTAAGAGGTTTTGGCTGATATTGCAATAAGTTGGATTGTATTTATTTTACTTGAATAATAAAATATTCAAGAGAAAATTGATCAGCAAATTGTACATGCTCCTAGCAAATAACATAATACAACATAATCAATTCCTACCAAAATAAAAGAGAGAATGGATGACCTTGGGATTTGTAACAATGACTCCAAAGGCGCTGAAAGTATCGTGAAGAAGCTTCTCATCGACATCCTATGAAAGATAAATAATGTAATTAAAATTCTAATGGTTAACAATCATTTGGTTTAGGCTCAAAAATTAACAGTTCATAATACTTATAAAAAAAAAAAGAAAAAGAAAAAACAGTTCATAATACAAAACTAAATTCATAGACGAGAATGAATTCTTTAGTAGGAAAAATCATTCTTTACAGGCACTTATTTGAAAATTAAAACCTAACAACCAATATTTAGAATTGGATAAAACACTTAACATGCACATTCAATTTATAAAGAAAAGGAAAAATTAAAGGAACAAACGAAGAATATGCTTACAGGATCAAGGTTTCCAATAAAAAGATTAGCTCCAACATCCAAACTCTTTTTGTCTTGCGACGCCTGAACCAAGCAAAATGAATAACAGAAATAATATCTACTGAACTGCAGTACACTAATTCAAACCCCTGATTATGAGCACCAGAAGCTAAAGCATGAGTACCTTATTTACACGAATGGGCTTGCCATAAAGTTTAATCATATTCAACACCTTAATTGCCTGCGTAATCATATGCACTTCAAAAATTGAGCAAACTAAAAGCACCCCCTGCTCAAAATTATTAAAACTAATTAAGGAATATATGAACTTACATAATCAGCATCTTCTTCACTACGAAATTCAACAAATCCATAACCTTGATGAAGATTTGTTACTCTATCCTTTGGCACATACACATTAACTACAAAAGTGCCAAACGGGTAGCTAATAATTAATTACGTAAGTAATTAACGATAATAAACAAAAAAAAAAAAGGGTACTGCTTAGTAATTAGAAGACATAAAAAAGATTACCAACAGGGCCAGCCTGAACAAATAACTCCCAGAGAAGCTCTTCAGAAACCTGAGGATCAAGATTTCCAACATATGCTGTGGCGTCTTGGTTCCTCTCCGCCGAGTGCTGACCTAGTAAATTCGCTCCTACTCCTGGAGCTATTCTAGTAGTCATAACTACTTATTACACCGAATCACTATATCGAACTTCAATAATCGATGGCCGTCAGAGTCCAAGCACCGGCGCCGCGGCGGTGACTTGCTTAGCGAGACGGATGGCTTCCCTTTCGTTTCCCTTTACCAATTGGTGAGGTTTGCGAGGGGTGTCATGAAAGCCGGGCACGAATATCTTTCACGTGTGGGCTAAAATGGAGGCCCAGATTACTTTAAGTGGGTTTTTAATCGTAAGGGGATGGAAAAAGGTTACATTTTTGGATTAATGAGCGTTTTGAATAAATATCATTTTGATTTTTAATTTTAATTACAATGATATTTATTTTTATATTTATTTTTTGAAAATTTCAATTAAATGTTTATTATCTATTATAGAAAATCCTAACTATCATCATAAAAAAATCCTAATTATTTTCAAATTTATTTTTATTACTATTTATGCTACCTCCATTATCATCATGTGATCATCATGGTCCCACCAACACGATATCATCATCATCATTCACAATTGCTATTTCTCCTTCTTTTTTTTTCTTCTTCTTCTTTAAAAAATCCTAGTCACTTTTAAACTTATTTTTGTTATTGTTACCATTAATATTCTCATATCATCATTGTCATCATATTCTGAAAAATACATATATTAACCATTATAACCATATGATATCTTTAGTAGATAAATATATTTACTATTATATAACATATAATATCTATGATAAATAAGTATATTTACTAATATATGTACAACATGATAAATATGGTAGATAAATGTATTTACTATTATATATTATATGATATTTATGGTAGATTGCTTATTAATATATATAATATGATAAATAAATTTATTTACTATATAAAATATATACTATATAAAATTTATGTTATATATGATAGATAATTTATCTACCAATATATATTATATTGATAAGTAAATTATCTATCATATGTACCATATGATTTATAAATTATCTATCAATATATACTATATGACATATTTTGGTATATATTAATAGATTAATTATCTACCATTTATACTATGTAGTATATAACGTAGTAATATTTATCTATCATATACACTATATGGTATATAATAGTAAATATATGTATTTTTGAAAATTATAAAATATTGAAATCTAAAAAAATTGAATGATATATTTTACAAATAAAAAATTACATTATTTGTTTAATTATTAATATTTTTTTGAAATTTATTTTCTATTTAAATTTTTTTAAAAGATTTAATAAAATTTGATGGTTGGTGAACAGCGATAGTGTTGGTTGGTGATGGCAATAATTGACGGTTGGTGACGACGGATGGTAGGTGATAGCCAACAATGATGATGATGATTGGTGATAGTGATAACAATGATGGAAGTGGTAGTTAGGGTTTATAATTTGAATTTAATTAATTATATTAAGGGTAATATTGGTATTTTAATAGATTATCTATCAATATATACTATATGACATATTTTGGTATATATTAATAGATTAATTATCTACCACATATACTATATAGCACATAATGTAGTAATATTTATCTATCATATATACTATATAGTATATAATGATAAATACATGTATTTTTGAAAACTATATAATATTGAAATCTAAAAAAATTGAATGATATATTTTACAAATAAAAAAATAACATTATTTGTTTAATTATTAACATTTTGTTTTGAAATTTATTTTCTATTTAATTTTTTTAAAAGATCTAATAAAATCCGATGGTTGGTGATCAGTGATAGTGTTGGTTGGTGATGGCAATAATTGATGATCAGTGACAATGGATGGTAGGTGATAGCCAGTAATGATGATGACGATTGGTGGCAGTGATAATAATGATAGAAGTGGTGGTTAGGGTTTATAATTTGAATTTAATTAATTATATTAAGGGTAATATTAGTATTTTAAATTTTTTTTACTAAATTTGATATATATTTAATGAATTTAAATTTTTTGATATTTTCTTAAATTTAAAAATTACAATATAACATTTGCCTAATTCATCCAACTTTTGGAGCTATTACACAAATCCCACTTCTAATTAAGATAAAATTAAATTTAATCATAATTAAAGCTTATTTTCAAAAATAATATCAATTTTATCAAATAAAACTCATTAATTCTAAACATGTCTTCTATCAACTTCTAAAATCTTGTTATAGTTTACAAAACATAGAAAAGGAAATAAATCTTCTTCAATTATACTATTCCATGAAATCATGACCATCATGCTCCAATTCCTTTAACTTTCATACCTATCTTAACCATTTCTTCATTTCTAAAGTTATAATCAATGAAATCAAGAAGCCAAATAACACATTTAAGAAAAACAATTTATCAAAAAATAATAAATTCTTAAGAAAATCAAAGGAAATTCAAGATAAGCATATCTTCATGCCTCGAGAAATAATCATTTACTAAAAGGTAATATCTTTTTTCACATTTTGTCTATAAATTTAATCATATCTTCATTTGAAAATACTCAATGATGAATTCATGTTGGATTGCATATAATCTATTCTTCAGTTTTTTTAGAAACAAGAAAATTAAACTACATTTTTTACTAAATTAGGGCAATAGTCCTAAAAAATTCAAACTATTAAGTATATACTCCTAAAAGGCAAAATATACTTCTAAACATAACAATATATGTCACACCCCCCGACCCGACACTCAAGAGATGCGACAAGATCCCATAGCATAACCATCGCTCACCCGTCTCAGGAAAACAACAATTATACTACAAGAGATTTTGACCTTATAATGCTCGTATAAGAAATCCAAATAAAACATAAAGGATGCAAAACAAACCCCTGGATATGTAAATACATGGATTCTTATACAATACATTTGGTTACTGCCAATTCTAAAACAAAAGGAGCTATGCACAAATATACAAAAGAACAGGAGTCCCTCCAGAAGTCCAAGACACGCCCAGCTGCTGTACCTCTAGCCCTGGTGCTCGCCCTCTGAACTCAGACCTACGTTCATCAAATGACAAACGTTGAGAATACATCTCAGTGGTGCTAGGAACACAATCACATACCAATCACAGGCATTCCATACATACATCATACAATCACGCATACGGTACACAGCCAAACCACAGGCACACAGCCCCATACATACGGCATACTGCCCAAACACACGGCATATGGCCCAAACGTCAATAACACCAGCGAGACTGGCCAACACTACTTATCATACAAGCATGCCTAGTCCACAATCAATCATAATATGCACTCTCCCTCAATTTGGTGCCTCTCGCACTCTTTTAGGAGCATCGCTTACCCCTTCACCATATTGATCAATACCGGCACTTCTCGCACCTGTAGGGCAGTACCCCTTTAATATCAATTAGTACCTCTTGTACCGTTCATATCGCCACCCTTATTTTGCCCCCCTCACATGAGATGCTATGCAATCAATCAATATGCATACACAAGCAATATACCAATATTACAAGGCAACCATCCATAAAACATAAGGCTCGTCCCTTCCCGGAACTCATAGCCACACATAATCGTAATCACAATCATAAACATATGGAGTTCAATCCCCAAGCATCAGTTCTAGGCTTACAGAGCCATCAAACCACTAAAACAATCAACCTCTAGCTCAAACAAAGCAACGCTGGCATAAACACACATTTCCGAGCACAAACAATAAACCGTTAGCACAAACCTGAAGACAGAAGCTTGCCAACTCTCACCCTCGATCACCATGCTAACCTGCTCTAGCCTTAGCTTCTAGCTCTTGACCTGTCTTGATGTCTAGAACCTCCTCTCCGGGTGTTTTATAGGGTTTAGGGACGTTTTAGAGGTTTAAGGGAAGAAGAAACATAAGAAAAGGCTTATGTTTCAGCTGCTAAAAAGCCCATTTTAAGTCGCGTACGCCCGTACCACCATCCGTACGCCCCTACCAACTTAAAAAGCCTGACAAACACAACTCCTGCGAGTTACGGTACGACCGTACCGCCTCATGGTACGCCTGTACGCCCCAATTCCTATGAGCTCTCCTGACAAACCTGATTTCCTGCGAGTTGACGTACGCCCGTACCATCTATTGGTACGCCTGTACGCACTCGAGGAACTCTATACCCTTCATCTCCCCTATCTCGTACGGCCGTACAGCCTCCCCGTACGCCCGTACCACTCTCAAAACTCCTCTTCTCACCCTCAAACGCACTCCCCGACTACCTAAAATACCTCATATCCCCAGCAAATATGCATGCCATCATGCACACACCTAGCACACATGCAAATACACATCCAAGACGTCATCATGACGTACATACAAGTACAGAATACACAGCACATACGCAAGCAACACATGTATACATACACGTATACATCCAATCATGCATACAAAACAACTAAAACTCCTAGGGGGTCAAACACGGATGTAACAATATATCTCATTATGAAATATTGCAACTTATTCCTACATATATAAATATATATAGATATTTACCTTTAAAAATTTATATTTACTCATATGTATAGTTTGAAAACAAAATTTTTAAATATTATATACTATTATTGAATGTCCATTTTCACAATATAATTACCAGCACATATTGTTGAAATGGTGAAAATCAGTGAGAAAGTAAGGAAAGATACGACTTCTAACACCTAAAAGGAAGCAAAGTTTATAATAAAAAAGATAATCAAAAATAGGGAAATAACAATAAAATAAATAGCAAAAAAGGTAAAGGTCAATAAATATTTGTTTATATTTTTGTTACAATACATACAAATACATATATACAATGTACTTAATATATTCAATACTTTTGAGGAATGAAATATCAAAGACCATAAGCTAATGGAATTATAAAATAAAGATGAATAACCTTAAAAATTTAAAAGCAATGCAAGATTTAAAGGAGGCTTTGAAAAAAAATAATCAATCTTTTCAAAAAAATTATGATTTATGAAATTTTAAAGCTAACGTACTCAAGTCTTCCTTACAAATCTTATAAGAAAATTTATCTTTATCCAATCTAAAGATACAACTCCTAATCAACTCAGCTTTATACTTTTGAACCAGAAAGTTAACTCTAATTTAGAACTATATGCTTATTACAGGTTTGCTTTATGATTTAATATATGTACTTGAGAATGTTGAATAGTTAAAAGAGATGCTAATAAAAAGAATTTTCTATGACAACAAACCTATCACAATCAAGCAATCGATAAATTTGTTTGAGCAAAACACATAATTCATTGAGCTTTCAAATTATAAAGATGTAGTAAAACTTGTTAATCCTTACATCATAAAATCCTCTTATCTAATCAACCAAAGGTAAAAGTCAATCCATAGTTCATATAATTCTAAGTGATGATAAACTAATAAAGAATTATCCATAAGCGAGATTATACTTTGAAAGGGTGACAACAAATTTTAAAAATGGAGCAAAAATAATAGTTGATCATGGAATAAAAATAACATGGTATTTGAAGCTCTACCATAATTAACTATGAGGGATTTGTACAAAAACATAAATAGAAGGCAACACTACAAACGATAAGATGGACATTGATAAAAAAAGATTAATTGGAATGTTATGGCTAAACTTCTAACAAGTGAAATGGTAAATATACTTATATTGTACTTCAAGCTTATATGAATTTCAATTGAATGTACATATTTATATATCGTAAAAGGAAATATATAATTTTTGAACATAAAAGGAAATAAATATTTACTCACATATTACTTAGTATACAAAATAATAGAGGTAGAAGTTGATGAATTCTTACGAATAAAGAAAGAAAGAAAAATTACATGAAGTATTTTGAATGAAAGGAATAAGAAAGTATTAAATACATATTAAGTGACTCAAAACTATAAGAAGAAGTTCAACAACTAATGAGGAGAAGAACATAAATTAATAGTAATGTTAAAGGCACACCAAAAAGGAGAATTTTGCAAAAAGAGGAAAAAATATACAAAATCTTGAAATATATGAAGTTGCTTGTAAATTAATTGCAAATACCAATAGAATTAGATTCCAATATATGATCAGTCAATGTTTTTCTACTAATTAGATAAAGGGGACATTAAAGAAGAGGAAAGTAATAAAAATAATGAAGAAGGGGAAGAAAACACCTATATAATATTTATATGTTAATCTAAATATAAATATTTATGAATATTTATATGAAATCCTAAGTAGGCAACACATTAGTTATAATGATTTGGCACTCAACTTTCCTACGTCCACTCTCCTAAGAATCAACTTAGGATTCCACTAATTTCTTTCATAAATACAATAAGAATTTCTCAATTAAGAAATCCAACCCTAGTGTTTTCAAGGCTTACACTCAAACCTTTACAATGATAATCAATCTCATAAGATTTAACTCTTAAATACAACAATAAAGTTCAAGCAATAGCTCTCACCAACCCAATTACAAAGAAATCAATTAAGGTAATAAATGAAGTCTTGATAGTAAGAGTAGTAAAAGACAGAAAGATGCAATTAATCATAAGAATCAAGTTACTTACTTGAGGAAATGAAATCTCAATATTAAATATGTTTCTCTCTCAATTGAGTTCGTTACACTAGGCATTAATTACAAATAGTTTCATTGAAATGCTTTTAATTAAAACAAAAAAATTTATGCCCAGAGTTGCATATAGCCATACGCCTAAGGCGTATGCTTGTACGACTCCTAACATTACAAATGCCAATTTGGGCAGTGGTTGTGGTACAATCATACATAGAAGGTGGTATGCTTATACTAAACCTTCTGCCAAAGATGCAAACTTAGGCAGATTTCTAAAAACCTCTTAGTACGCCCATACCAATTAGTGGTATGACCATACACATCCTAAAATTTCACAAAACATGCTAAATGTTAAATGAATTGGTTGTTAACATTAAAATTAATAATCATGGGGCTAACAATCTTCCCCTTTTTGATGTTGATAATCAATTCATTTCAAAACATAATAATATAATCATATAAATAATCTCTCTTTCACTTCAAGCATATATATCCAATCAATCATAAAACATAAAGTAAACTCAAAGTAAGATGGCATAAATATCATTCATAATATTAAAGTGTTCAAAAAAACTAATAAAGCTAAATATGTCCAAATCAATAATGAAAAATATAAACCAATACATACAATCCAATCCTAGCTATCTAAAATCTAAGTACATCCAGATATCTCCCCCTTTGTCAACAACAAAAAGCATCAAGGAGGAGGAAGAATAAATGGATCAAGTTGGGATTGAATGAGTTGTAATGTAGCAATGATGGAAGTATAAAAATCTTAAAACTTCTAATTATGCTGATGAAGATATTGATCAAACATATCAAACTAAGCCACCATCCTATCAAAACAATTATCAAAACCATCGAGACGAGAGTTTAGGGAAGCAAACAGTTGAGTGAGTAAATCCATTACATAGGGGGTAGAAGAAGAAGACTCAACACCAGTAGAAGCACCACCCTTACTCTATTGCTTGCGATATAAAGCCGCCTCACACTGAACTGAATCACGAGGTGAGCTGGTAGGGGGTTGAAAAATAGTAGGAGCGCCATCCTCTGAGTACTCAACATTAGAGGGAATAAGAACATGTATATGATGGAAAATCTTAATAACTTTAAATACCATACAATACTATAGTATCATTAGGCAGATCATGTGTTAAAATATACTTTAAACTTCTCTTAATATACTCCTTGTAAGGAGCACAAACACCTAGATGATTAGACTCTAGAATTAAGGCATGCTTAATGAAAGATATATCAAGATTAGGACCAAGAGGTCCAGAAGAAGGGGCATTAGAAGGGAGACCCTTTAGAGTATGATATATATAAAGAATATGAGGACCATATAAAACAACTTTACCAAGCTAATTATGATCACCAACTTCAACAAATTACTCCTAAAGCCAGCGACCAGTCTAGATACGTAATCTAATAATCATAAAGTGTAAAAATAATAAATTAGAACCAATCACTGTATCATTACAATCAAAATGATCAAACAGAATATAGGAAAGGAGATGGTGACAGTAGAATAAAGCATGAGATTTAAAACATGAGGCCTTAAGTCTAAAAGCATGGAAAGGAATATTCAGAGTAATATCCTTCCAGAAAGCATGTTTATCAAAACTAGCAAAATTGGCACTTTGAATGCTATCCTCATAAAAGTGAACAATCCTATCAAATTAAGCATTGGAAAGCTTATACAAATGATAAAACATCTTAAAAGTACATGAATATCGAGATTTATGTGTTTCTAACTTAAAGAATATAGAAACTCAAGAGCCAAAACATCAATACACTGATTGTTAAGAAAAGCAATGGTAGACCAACCGATATAAGTAAGAAAATGCCTAACCTCTACCTTAATACCAATAATACAAATAGTAGTAGCACAAGCAAAATGATAGGGAGAAAAATGTTTATAAGATAGAATATCTTGATGCTTTATGAACTGAGGACCATGGAAAGGAGGAGGCGTTTCCTCATGTTCCTCCATTTGAATGCTCTTCCTTTTATTACAAGGTTAGGAAGAAGGACCACCGTAAGAAGCCATTGAGAAATGAAGAAGAAATTGGAGAAACCTAGGCAATTTGAGTGAAATGGAGAAAATGTGAGATTTACATGAAAATCAGTGACAAATTGAAGAACCAAAGAGAAAATGTACCAAAAAAGGGAAACTAATGGAGAAAAATGAAAATAATTGAAGATTTTATGCGAAAAGACTGATTTTAATGGGATTTTGGGTTAAAAATGGAAAACAATATATTGGATGGTGAAAAAGGGGAAAAACAGTGATAAGAAAGTAAGAAAAATCTGATTTTGGGGTTAAGAAATTAAGGCTGCTAGATCACGTATGGTCATACCATCTATTGCGTACGGCCATACAGTAGCCACTGAAAAATAAGGTTTTTTAAAAAATAAATGCGTATAGGCATATAAGATATGCTTATGATCATACAAGAGCTATTAGAAAAATTTTGAGTTTTCAAAAAAGTAGGCGTATAGGTATACCAAAAGAAGCGTATGGCTGTACATAAGCTATTATAACCTTCCTTTTGGAAAAACAGAGGAATTGATGTACAAGCGTACCAAATGTGTTATATAGCCATACATCAACTACTACCAAATTTTACTTAAAACAAAAGAAGAACATACAGGCGTACCAACCAATACGTACGACCGTACAAAAGCTTATGTTGGAAATTTTATGAAAACCATAAGATGAAATGTTGAACACGAATGGCTTGTACGATCATACCACTACTTATATGCCTGCACAAAAACAAATTTAAAAAGAGATTTTGAAGATATGAATCATTCTCAAAACATAAAATCAAGATCTGAATCACAAAATCACCTCAAGAATGATCCATATATTGTTCCTAGCTCATGCTTAATGAAATTTAGCCTTTCCTCATAACGGGGTTTAGTAAATATATCGGCAAGTTGGTGAATTGTGTCAACAAATTCTAATACAACCTTCTCTTTTTTGCATATTATCATGAAGAAATGATGCTTAATGTTAAAATACTTGCTCCTATAATACTGAATAGGATTCTTAGACAAATTTTTAGCACTAATGTTATCACATTATATAAATGTTCAAGAAACACATAAATTGTAGTCTCTCAATTATTTTTGAATCCATAACACTTGAGCACAATAACAACCAGCAGACACATATTCAACTTTAGTAGTAGATAAAGTAATAGAATTTTGTTTCTTGCTAAACCAAGAAACTACGTAATTTCCTAGAAAATGACATGTTTTAGAGGTGCTTTTTCTATTTAACACATTTCCAGCAAAGTCAGCATCAGAAAAGGCAATCAAGTCAAATGAAGTACTCTGAGGATACCACAAGCCATAAGTAAAAGTACCAATCAAGTATTTAAAAATATGTTTAACGACAGATAAATGAGATTACCTAGGTGAAGCTTGAAAATGAGCATACATACATACAACAAACATGATATTAGGTCTAAAAGCAGTTAGATAGAGAAGACTACCTATCATACCTCTATATTTCTTTTGATAAACAAGTTTGCCACTTTCATCTAAAAATAGCAATGTAGTTGTGTTCATTGGAGTTTTGCTTACTTTAGCTTCACTCATTCCAAACTTCTTGAGCATCTCTTGAGTATACTTATGTTGGTTGATGAAAATACCATCTTGGCTTAACTTGAAGTCCTAGGAAATACTTTAATTCTCCTATCATGCTTATCTTAAACTCCCTTTGCATACACTTAGAAAATTTCTTGCATAAATCTTCATTAGTAGCACCAAATATAATGTCATCTACATAAATTTGCATAATAAAAATCATGTTTGTAATTTTTAGTAAAAATAGTGTCAACATTGGCTTTTTTAAAACCATGATCAATTAGAAAAGAGCTTAGCCTTTCATACCAAGCTCTTGAAGCTTATTTTAAACCATACAAAGCTTTGGTGAGTTTGTAAACATGATTAGGAGAATTAAAATCTTCAAAATCAAGGGGTTGTTCAACATAAACTTCTTCTTCAATAAAGCCATTTAGAAAAGCACTTTTAACATCCATTTGAAATAATTTGAAGTTCATGTGAGATGCATATGCTAGCAACATCTAGATTGCTTTTAAGCAAGCTACCAAGGCAAAGGTTTCATCATAGTCAATCCCATCTTCTTGACTATAACCCTTTATAACTAGCCTAGCTTTATTTCTCGTTATGGCACCATCCTCATCCAATTTATTCCTAAAAATCCACTTGGTACCTATAACTAAAACATTACTAGGTTTAGTTTCTAAGGTCCACACCTTATTTCTCTCAAATTGATTGAGTTTCTTTTACATAGCAAAGATCCAATTTTCATCATTTAGAGCCTCACTAACATTCCTTAGCTCTATTTGAGAGATAAATGCAATGTTATTACGAATTTCCTCAAAGCAAGAGCAAGTAGTTACCCCTTTTAAAGTTTCACCTATGATTTGCTCTTTGGGATGCCGTTTAAGGAAGTGCTAATCCTTAGGAAGATCATATGAGATATGAGTGGTGGCAAGGTATGGAGGAAGTTCATCATCTTCTCCCTTTTTGATTGCCTTTATGACCACTTCTTATTATTGATCCTTATGATCATTCCCTTGTTCTATAAAAGTTCTTGTCTCATCATCAAGAAAATCCTTGTCTCATCATCAAGAAAATCCTTGTCTCATCATCAAGAAAATCCTTTCTTGGACCAAGAGGAATAGTTTTATAAAAAAAAAATATGCTGTGAGCGCCGGTTTCTGCCGGGGCCCAGAGTGAGGTTTGCGAAAGTCACAGACCGGGGACCGCACTTGGAGCGAAAGTGTAGTCTTCCTAAGGGGTTCCCTTAGGGAATGATACGGACTCGAAAGAGTCACAAGGAGTCGCCACCGGATGGTTCCGGATTGGTCCAACTGACCCATAGCATGAGTGCTAGTTAAACCCTTCAGAGATTGGGTTC
>CANYBF010080199.1:0-20708 GCA_948192965.1 Dalechampia spathulata
TCCCGTACCAAGTTGAGATCGATCCGTCTCAGCTGAAGACCTCTAATCCTTCTCAGATCGCTCTCCCGTAGGCTCTGAACCTACGTTCATCAAATGACAAACGCTGAGATAAACTCAGTGGTGCTAGAAACACATATAAACAATCATAAAACGTATAGCAATTCATCATAAACATCATATGCAATGCAAATGCCAATGTTTCTATCATTCACCCTCATTCACTCTTGTTTTCCTGAATTGTGCACATTCCTTTCGCACACGCTGGATCCCGATAGGCACCGGTACTCATCTCCTGTAGGAGGCCATATATCTGTTGAGTGCTCTGCAATCTATATCCATCTCCCATCTCAGGAGAATATATATATAATGATCCCCGCAGGAATCCCATTCATTATTGATCCAGTGTGCCCAGAGCTGAGCTCTGTCCTCATTTCTCATTTTCTTGTCACTCTTTCTATCCTCATCAATCATCGCCATGCATGTCAGCATGTCATTAACATTAATTCATCGTAAACATGGAAGCTTGGACAATTCATCGCATTAACAAGCAAGGAAAGCATCAATCCAAGCATCACAATCATAACCATGCATATAGCACATCTTAATGAATCAAACACAATGTAAAACTACGAGCCTAAACTTAGCTTAAGTCATCCGGCACTAGAAACAAGCCAAAAGTGGCTAAACACACAAAACTAGCACTAATTACAATCATCAAGCACATACCTGAAATGCAAGCTACTTCTAGCTTAAGCCAATAATCTTGTCTCTATTCGTGTTCAACTTCTATCGCGTGTTCTCGGACGCTAGGGATGTTTAGAATCCTTAAATAGGAGTTTTGGTAGGGTTTTAGGGTGTTTAGCTTAAGAAATAAGGAAAGAATCTTAAAGAAAATCGTAGGTTCCTATCCTTAAAAGTCAAATTAAACGTCGCGTACGGCCGTACGGATAGTGGTACGCCCGTACCGACCTAAAACTCCTGACAAACCCAATTTCCTGCGAGCAACGGTACGCCCGTACCCCATTTGGTATGCCCGTACGTACTTGAAGTTACTGACAAACTAAAATTTCTGCGAGCTCACGTCCGGCCGTACTACCCTCTGGTACACCCGTACGCCCTCCAGAACCTAAAATCCCTGTATTCCCCTGTCTCGTACGACCGTACGCCCAATACGTACGCCCGTACCACTCCCTAAAATCCCATAACATGCCTTTGGGCAAGCCTAACTCATCCGTAACGATCCCAAACCTCCTAACTAACCAGATACACACTTCTATAGCATACCAAATCACGTATATACGCCGTCCTTCATCCAACCGAGAAGACACGCTTCTCAATAAGGCGACGACTCACAAACCAAGCACGTAACTCATACATATCAATGCATGGCAACACATATACATAAGCATAAATCATCATCATGCATTCCAATACATCACATATACATCAAGCAATCCTACTATTCATCTACGCATATGCACACATAAATGCATAACTCCTAGGGTCTCTAATGCGGGTGTAACAGAACTTCAAGTTAAGTTTTTTAAATTTTTTGATATATCCTAAGCTTAAACAAATTTAATCAGATCTTAATAAATTTAATAAAAATAAATTATTAAATAAATTATTTACTTTTTTATTTTAAAAAATAAAAAAATTATTAATAAAAGTATTATATTTCATTCACAATTTTACATTAATAATTAACTAAAAAATATTTATATGATTATACATTTATAAATTATATATTTAAAATTAATTTTTTAATATAAATTCATCATTTTCTTATTTAACAGGATTATGAGATTAAACAAGTTGCGTATTCTTTAGTTTAAATTTAGATTATTTATTAAAAGAGTTTTACTAAAGGAGCTTGAATGATCTTGTGTTGAATTGAGCTTCGAATAATTCATTGTTCGTTTTCACCTAAATTCCATTTATTTTAATTAAAATTTAAAAATATATATTATTTAATAAATTTTGAGTAAAAAAAGAAAAGTAACAAAAAAATTTTAAAAAAAATAAAATTAGGTGATTCAAAATGAAAACAAAAAAAAGCATAAAAGCATATCTATCATTTTCTTTGAATAGATCAAATCAATAAAATCAAGGAAAAAGTATAAAAAATATAAAAAGAAAACAATAAAAAGAGAATATGAAAAATGAAAAAAAATTAAGAAAAAGATATAGAAATGAATAAAACTAATAAAAAAAATGAAGATAAATGAAAAATAGGAGTAAAGAAAGCTTGAGAGAAGATAAATAAATAAACAAAAGAGAAAAAAAAAAAAAGATGAAGATTTGAGATTTCTTATTTAGATGAGGAGCAATAAATGAGAAAATAATGAAAACTAAATTAATGATAAAATAAAAATAAAACATCACGAGGAGTAATTAATATATTTTATTTACTATTTTTATGAAATGAGTTGTATTCCAAGAAAATGGAGTAATTAATATTTTTATTCATGAACACCCTCTCATCTTTCTGATTCCTTCCTCTCCGGACGTTAGGTTAATCACTCTATTCCACACCCCTTTGACTATTAGGTCTCATTACTAATTATTTTTGTTCTTTTTTCCCCCTTTTTTCTTGATCAATTATTTGATTTCTCTCATATAAACGAATCCATACTTTGTCCGATCTGCATTTTCGTTTTTCTCTTTCTTTCTTCGTCTGGGTGTATTGAATGATTTGATTTTGCAAACGAAGCCCAAAAATCTGGCAAATCTTGGAGGACTGAGGCCGCGTTTGTCACTGAGGCAATCTATATCAGAATTTGAAAACGACGACGAAGACTGTAGACCTTGGAGGCGTAGATTATCAATATCAGTGGCTTCTATGGCCTGGGGTTCTTCTCTCAGGATTACTCTCTTTTTCCTCCTCCTTGCCGCTGTTATTGTCGCTTGCTTCACTCTTCCTGTCGAAAAGGTCGCACCTTTTAACTATCTATATTTCTTCTTTTTAAATTAGTTTTTGGTTTTATTTTATTGGGGATTTCGGGGTTTTTTTTTTCTTTTGCAGTTGATATGTTGTTTCGTTGATTTTATGTGTGGCTTGTTTGTATTCGGTCCATGTGATTGTTTGGTCTAACGATAATGCTAAATTTTGTGTTTTTAATTGATCATCTAGGCAACGTGATCATACTTCAAGTTAACCATTTAATTTGCAATTGTGGTCAATGATTCAAGTAACATGTAATTCATTCACTGTTCAAATTGATTGAAATGTATTATTTTTTCATCCTTGGATGCAGCGATAGGAATTCAGCTGCTTAACTATGCTCTATTTGTGATTTGATTATACTGTTAAAACAATGACTGAAAATGTGTTGTATATGTGAATCGTGAGCGACTGTTCCCTCCGTATTGGATTAACTATCATCATCTAATGCTTTCAATTTTATCATAGTTTATTTGTGTACTCTGAAATGTAGTACGATTAGATAGTGAGTTCATTTTTTGTTTTGTTGCACCAATTATTGAGGTCGTCTTTTTGCTTTTTACTGCTTTATGGAATACTTTTGCTACTAGGTTCCAAAATGATGAACCATGAGGATGGCTATGTTTGAGGTTTACCTTGCATTTGTGTTTCAACTAAAAGAAACAAAGTTTTCCTGCAGATTTTGAAGGACTTCTTATTATGGGTTAAACAGGATCTTGGGCCTTGGGGCCCCCTTGTGCTGTGAGTTAATATTTTGCTATTCTTCGTGATTGTTTGTGATTTATTTGCCATTGAATCAGAACTTCTTTGTTTATTTTCCTTCAAAGTAAGATGATATTATGCCAACCATTATCTTATGCATTTTGATAACTGGTTGACTGATCTGTATTGTCATTGGTTATTCTGCAGGGCTGTTGCATACATTCCTCTGACGATCTTAGCAGTTCCAGCATCAGTGCTTACTGTAAGCCTAGATATTCCCTTTGATATTGTTCCCAAAATAGCTGCCTTTCTAATAGTATTTTCTGCAACCCATACTAATCTTGCGTCTTTCTGGGTTTATTTGATTCTAAGATTTTAATTCAACATTTCACTTTCACAATATTGGTCTCTGCTGACTATTTTTAAAAAATTGTACTTATTTATCCCAAAGTAACTTGGGTTAGGGCTCTAGTTGAGTTGATTTAATTGTACTTATTTGCATTCTTACTAGTCTAAAGCAAATTGTTGCACTTGTAAATGCATATTCACTCTTTGGTGGTCGCTAAAAGTTGTTTCAATGCTAGAAAAAGTTGAATGAATAACACAAATTCTCTGCTAAATGTTTATCCGTCTTTCAGCTTGGTGGTGGATATCTCTTTGGGTTGCCTGTTGGCTTTGTTGCTGATTCGATTGGTGCCACTATCGGTGCAGGAGCTGCTTTTCTTCTTGGAAGAACAGTAGGATTTTACAACCTTGTTAACCATGCTTATTATTTTCATTTCTAGCAAGGAGCAAATTCTGTATACTTGGGATGTAGGAGGATACCCTTCTAATAGTTGTGTATTCCCCCGCCCCCTCTCTTAGCTCATGTTCATTTTTTTACATGCCATGACGCTTGGGAAAGAAGAGAAAGGACCTATACCTTTTTTTTGAGTTTTATCTCTTCTTGTGTTCTTTGGATGGTATAGTTACTATGATGAATGTACTGCAGATATCTTATTCTTTTTGTTTTCTCTTGTCTAGATTGGTCGATCGTTTGTGATTTCAAAGTTGAAAGATTATCCACAGTTCAGATCTGTTGCAATTGCAATTCAGAGATCCGGCTTCAAGGTTTCTATGTTTTAGATTCAACCTGTCGAAACTCTATTTGTGTGATGGCTTTTTTTCCATTTACTGGCTGAGCATGTGCCCCCAAGAAATACCTGATTTTCTTTAATTTGCTTTGCAGATTGTTCTGCTGCTGCGACTTGTTCCCTTACTTCCTTTTAACATGTTGAATTACCTGTTGTCCGTCACTCCTGTTTCATTAGGGGAATATATGCTTGCTTCCTGGATAGGAATGATGGTATTATCATCCTGACGTGCTTAGTTATAGATCCTAACAAGTAACATCTTATTTAACTGTCCATCTTCTTGCAGCCAATAACGCTTGCACTAGTATATGTTGGAACAACTCTTAAGGATCTTTCTGACGTGACCCATGGGTGGACCGAGTTTTCAACTACTCGTTGGGTAAGAACATTGTTGTATCCCTTGTAGCCGTGTCCTCTTGCACAATGGGTAACTGACCCGATTACACAAGTTTCGTTATGGTATCTGATTACTAGCGTATTTCATTACAGGTATGTATTGTGCTGGGCTTTATTGTATCTGGTAAGTCACGACATAGTTCCACTCTTTGCTGGAAAATATCGTTACTGTCTCACTAGTTGATGCTTGTTTTGATGT
This sequence comes from Dalechampia spathulata, assembly GCA_948192965.1. Lineage (NCBI taxonomy): Eukaryota > Viridiplantae > Streptophyta > Magnoliopsida > Malpighiales > Euphorbiaceae > Dalechampia > Dalechampia spathulata. Next base: position 5,375 of record CANYBF010080199.1, read on the forward strand.
TGATCATTGTCTTTCAGCGGTTCTTGTGTTTTGCGTGACGAAAGTGGCAAGATCTGCGTTGGACAAAGCTTTGGCTGAGAATGAGGACCCGGATAGCATATTATCATCGGCTCAGTTACCCATTGTGGGTGTTGATCTGAACCAACCTCTTATAATCAAGATAGACCCACCTGACGAAGATCACCACCAAAAATGAAAGCCATCTCATGATGTTAAATCATTTCCTTTTCAATCTTGCAAGAGGCTATGTTTCTTCTATTTGTCATCTTAGCAAGCCTTGTCGTTCGCCATCTGTAAAAGTCCAGTCATATACAAAGCAATAGATAGATTCGGATACAATTGGCTGATCAACACTCCAGATGTTATCATATTTACACTGATACATTAGATTTGATACTTGTAATGTAATATAAATAATTGTTAAACGAATCCTTCAATCATTATATTCACACATTGTGGGAGTTTTAGACGTTATAATAGTACTGTGGCGCCGCCGTTGGGAACAATATTCTCAGCATGGCCCGGACTAGGAAACTGGTTTGAGATCGGATGGTTTTGGAATTTTCAGAACACAAAACCTTAATTAATAAGAAAAAAATTAGAAATTCTAATTAATAATAAATTTATAAGACTTGTCAACTCATACTTAGTATAACCTAACAATTTAAGGAACTCGAAGTCTTTTAAATTAAATAAATGTTGATGCTTGGCTATGCAAAGTGGTCAGCTTCCATGAATGGGGTCAGCTTTGAGATGATGTAATATTCTTGGAAGCAAACCAGGAACTTTCTTTCTTCGTTACGAAATTCACTTCCTTTAAATAATGAACAACGTTCTTGATTAGCAATTCTTTGGTATTAATTTCAAGAAGCAACAACAATATCATTTTAACACTCTTGATTGGTTGAAGAAAAGGAAAAAAGCTAAACTTCTCGACTTTGGTCGGAAAACAGCTACCATAGAGAACATGTAAGAAAAGGTCAAAATCAAAGACTTGTTTCTTGAAGAACACTCAAAGCTGCCCTTCAACGCTCAATTTTGCTGGCAAATACGGCAGAGATTCCGTCGTTTCTTTGCAGAAAAGAAAATGGGAAGTTCGGTTAGTAGTAATAGGCGAAGAAACAACCACCCTCGACCACCACCGCCTCTTTCCCTCCCACCTCCATCAGTACCTCACCAGAATTACTCTACAACACCTCCACCACTTCCTCACCAGAATTACCCTACAACACCTCCACCACCACCTTACAATCCTTATCATAGTTCTCATAATCGCAATTATGTAAACCGATCCAATTCCCAACCTTTCTATTCTTCTAATCAAGCTAATAGGTGGCTTCATGTTAGGCCTAATGCTAATCCTCCAAGTCAGCAAATTGTACCCGCTCCTTATGTTGAACATCAGAATGCTAAAAAAGTTAGAAATGATGTTAACGTTCATAAGAACACTTTAAGGGTTCAAACTGATGATCAGGATCCTGACAATTACCTGGTTTCTTTCGTTTTTGATGCATCGTTTGATGGCAGGTTAGTTCTTGATCTTTCTTCTTTTCGGTTCTTGCGATCGTTGCATTATGAATTGAGTTTTAATTGATCGCATTCGACGCGGGCGAGAATTTGGTTTTTGGGTGGGTTTGTATATTGCTATCTCATTGTAGACAATTCTTGAATTGGGTACGAATGGTCGCATGTTGGATTTATTTATCAGATTGGCAAAGAAATGAAAGTAGGAAACTTTAGTCTTTGTTAGGCTGTCTGGGTGAGAAATTTGGATGCTTTGACTACTTAGAAAATAGAAATAGCATGACGGAAAAGATTTATTATCCTGTTGAAAGACAAACATTAACCTGATGTTACTGAAGTTTTGATTTGTGGCTTTTGAGAGACTACGATCTTCATCTCTGCTTGAAAGACGAGCATTAGCCTTAATATCAGTATTTTTCATACAACAGCATTACAATTTTCTACTTTGCCAAGGAAGAGGTCAACTGTAGATTTGTGCCAGCATTTCCTGAAGCTCATGTACCTGTGAGAATACCTTTCCAGAAAGGTCCGGGTCAAAAATTTTGTCAGCCTTCAGGAACAGGAATCGACCTAGGTTTCTTTGAGTTGGATGAGCTCTCAAAACCGTCACCCGGAGAAGATGTTTTCCCACTTGTGATAGTGGCTGAACCATGCTTGACAGCTCATTCGACAGGTGAACATGATGATTCTGGACCAAGCACAACCGGCAACATGCAGATTACTCAAGCTGTTCTTGAGAAGCAGAACGCCGATGCACCTTTCCAGGTGAGAGTCATAAAGCAAATTTTGTGGATCGATGGGCTTAGATACGAGTTGCGGGAGCTATACGGGATAGGAAATTCAGCGGCTGGAAGCTTCAATGACTGTGACCCTGGCAAGGAATGTGTGATTTGCATGACAGAACCTAAGGATACCGCCGTTTTACCTTGCAGACACATGGTAAGTTGTTCATTATTTTGCACGCAATCTTAGTAGATGATATTCAATAATGAGTATCCTTATGGTGATTCTGCACTGGTTTCCCTTTCGCTTTTAATACCTCTCATATATATATATACCATTCCAGTGCATGTGCAGCGAGTGTGCAAAAGAACTGAGGCTTCAATGCAATACGTGCCCCATATGCCGTCAACCGATTGAAGAACTTATAGAGATCAAGATAAATAGTGGTGATCAATAGAAGACATTCTTAAGACTCTTCTGTGACTGCATGATTTCCTCTTTGAATGTCGATGCCATTTGTTTTTTATATTCTTGCATCTCTATCGATTTTCAAACTTTTTCTTCTGGTTTTGTACACAGATAGCAATGTCTGAATTTTCACCTTTAAGGGACCGTATCCATTAAACGTATACATATGTCTTGTGCATATATGTGTATATTCATTGCATGCACATGTAGGATCGACATTTCCTTTGATGAACGAACGAACTTGAACATCAAAATTCATAAGACAATAAAGGAAAGTACAAAGAGAAAATATGAGAGGAGGAATATTTGCCCTGGAAGTTTACTTTAAACGGGAGAAGACTGTGAATCTTCAAAGCTTACATGCATGCTTAATGGATGTTACCTTTGAAGGAAGGAGAGAATATGCATGTTTGCAATGGTACCAAACACCGTTTGGCATCCTATACCTTCCTGATAAAGAATGCCAAGAAGTGATTTCTCTTTAATTCCACGATCACGCCTGCCATTCTTTATCAATTCTGCTTTTGTTGAACATGACTCTCTTTTTCCTTGTCACTCTAGAGTTGGAAACATGGCACTCTTTTTCCGAATATGCAACTGTGTACTTGTTCCTGAGTGAGCAAGAAAGAGTAAATTTTCGGGTGTTCTTTCTAAAGTATCCAAGAAGTTCTCCGACGGCTCCCTTTGGAATTTGGAATCAGCTGTTGGGCCTTCCTTCTATTGAATATGGGCTTGGATCGAGTATGAATCCCACAAGTTCCCAGCTAACAAACGATTAGGACTGTTTGGTGTGTAGCCGAAGAGCACATCTTGCCTTGTTTCATGCATTAATCACCATCCACGAACAATGTGGAAGCCCGTGGGTTTCATTAATATAAATGGCAAATCTCTCTGTATATGCTTGTTCATAAGTTTCATCCTCAACAACTAAACAACAAACACAAAAAAGGGGAGTCGTAAAAACTTAAAACCCAGGAATCGTGATAACATCCATAGCTGTTCTTTCTTTTCTTTTTTCGTTTGGGCAATTGGAACCAGCTTCTTGTCATTGTTGGCAGTGTTAAGAAGAGGAGGAGAAGATAATTCGGCGACAAGCTGTTGAGAGTTGTGGGGAAGAGCAGCGGGTGTCTTTTAGCTTAAAATAATAACGTGGGCTTGAAAAGCCATTTGGTTTGGGTTAATTTGTCAAACATTCAAGTGCGCTTTTACAGATTTGAAGGAAAAGAAAAGGGGAAAGGAGAAGAATAGAATGACAAAAGCATCTTCAAAGAAGACAACCAAAAAAAAAAAAAAAAGGACAAAAGCACGAGGGAGTTTCAATCTAACAATGGCATGCATGCATGCATACATACATACATATATATGTACATATGAATGATATGAGTTGCGTGCGTAGAAAAGTAGGGTTGATATGTTGTGGAAAGAAACATACATAATACACATGATTTTATGGCCATGCTCGATTGAGTTGCTTTCTTTACCTCATTGTTCTTCCTCATCTAATCATATCATTACATCGATTGAACCTTTAAGCATACTCGCATGTTTTTATCAAATTAAAATATTATTTTTATCTTTTATATTATTTGTTAATATAATCTTTATGATATTTAATTTCTAGCATTTCATTTATTTTTTTTATTATTTTTTTATAATTCTATATAGAATAATTAATCAAATACTAGTTATATTAAGTATTTTAGTTTTAAAACATTATAACGATGGAGCATTTAAAGTTATTCTATAAGATTAATCATTATCAAAGAACTACTAATTACTAAAATAAACTTGTTATTTAAATAATTCATTTTAACTGATAAGGTTAATAAATTTTAGTTTAAAAAGGTAAAAAAAAACATAAATATGAAAAAGGAATTATCAATGATAATTTGGAAATTAAAAAAGAGTAATAGGGTATTAATTATATTTGATTTAAAAGTAATTAATAGTATTAATATAAAATTAAAAACAATAAAGTAAATATCTTCATAACTAAAAAAAAGAAGAAGAAGATGATGAAATCAAAACATTATGCAAATTAGATATTTTCATATATTTATGCATATTATTTTAGAGATGGGTCGTAATCATGACATACATGTGCTAATGTTTCCTTTGAATTAAGGGGAAAGAAAATGATAAAAAAAAAAACTATATAATAAAAATGTTGAATAAGGTTGTCTGCTATTAACATTCGCATTCGTTTGAATTGTTAATTTGATTGAGATGATGTTTCCGCAGCACTCCATTATCGAAGTCATTAGATGCATGATCTCTATAACCCCTACAAATTTAGATCATTTATTGTCCTTTTTTCATCAATAAAAGGGTATTAAATTCTACAAATAAATTATATAATTAATTACGTATTAAGGAATTAATAATGATGATGACAAGGAAAGAGAGAGAAGGGAGAGAAAGCGCGTTAAAAGAAAATAATAATATTTATTTATTTTCACAAGAATAATAGTACTGGGTTAAATCGAGAAGGGGCAAAAATGGGAAAAGGAGCGGCAAACCCAAAGAAGGACAAATTGGTAATTTCAAGTGGGCATGTGGTAAGACACTGGCAATCAGTAGTAGTCGTAGTAGTAGGTTAGTACTGCTAGCCCTTATTAATTATAATAATAATAAAAATAACAGCACAAATAAGCTCCTTTATTTAAATGCTTCTATTTAATGTACCCATCTAATTTTGGAAAATAAAATCTGGCCACAGATCTTTCCCAAATTCAACATTCCCTCCCAATTTTATATCTCAAGAATTACTGAATTATCAATTCTAATTTACACCCTTATTTATTATGACAATATCGACATTGTTATTCTCCAACTTAACTAAAACTTTAATTTTAAGTTATTATAATATTATTTTTAGTGAATTAAGTGGGACTCATCCATAAATAAAGGTGGCCGGATCTGGGCCACCTCGGAACGGGCTTGGATATCCAGGCAGGCTCATTTCCATGGAAGAGTACTCTTACTGCTGTAATAGAAGAAAACGAAAGCCGACAAGCCAACCTACTGAGAATAGAAAATAGTAATGTCGAAGCTGATCTGAAGAAGCCAAGCCGAAGAAAGAAACAAGTGTATATTAAGTTGCAAAAATCTAAATATTATGGAACAGAAAGAGTGATACCTTGCAGCTCTTCATACCCATCCCACACTTTATCTGCCACTTCCCTGTTATCTTCTTCTTCTTTTTCTTCTTTCTGTTTATCTCTCTTTCTCTCACCCTGTACCAGGGGAAAATCAGAGTTCTAGAGGGAATTTAATGTATACCCACCTGTTGTAACTTGCAAATCTCTTTTCTTCCTCTCAAGGTTGAGTCTTGTTCTCCCCTTTTCAACTAGTTTCTTTCTTTCTTTCATCATTGACTGAGACGACGCCCATTTTTGTTTTCTCTTCCTGTTTCTTTACCTGAAGCAAGAACAGAGAACGCTCCCATTGGGGGGTTTCTTTGCAAAATAAATATTATGTATTTGTGTTTATATGTAAATAGCAATATATATGTTCTCTCTACTTCTTTTCTAGCAGCCTTTTGATTCTTCAGATCTGTAGTCTATCCAACTCTTTTTGTTTTTATCTTCTTTTCTATTACTGGAATCTTGTGTTTTGTTTCAGTTGAGTTGGAAAATATGAGTAAAGAAGAATTCTTGAAGATCCAGGTACTCTTTATCCTTCATCTCTCACTTCCTCATCCATTTATTTCTTCTTGTTCTTCCATTTTCTCTGCTTCATTTGAGTTTCAATTATTTTATTCTACTGTTCTTGTTTTCTTGAAAGTTAGGTTCTTTTTTCTTTCCTGGTTTAGTATGCAAGCTCATTTTCATGTCAAGTTTGGTATCGAATTTGTGAAAATGCTCAGACTCAAGTCTCTTTCTCTCATGACTAATGAGATGGGGTTTTGTTCTTTGGGTTGCTTGTGCATGCAGACTTGTGTTCTAAAAGTGAACATACACTGTGATGGATGTAAACAGAAAGTGAAGAAAATCTTGCAGAAAATTGAAGGTATCTTTCATTACCTCATTTTTTCTCTTACTAAATCTTCTCTCTCTTTCGCCCTTTTAAAAACATTAATTGGATGGTGGTACATCAACTTTTTTTTATTTTTATTTTTTGGTTCAAAGTTATACTTGTTTTTTCAAACATATGTATGTTAAGCTGACATTCTGGGTAATCTGGACAGGGGTTTTCACTACCAGCATAGATTCAGAACAAGGGAAGGTAACAGTTTCAGGTAATGTAGACCCAGCAGTGCTCATAAAGAAGCTTGCAAAGTCAGGTAAACATGCCGAGCTATGGGGAGCCCAAAAGTCTATCAACAACCACAACAATATACCCAATCAGTTCAATAACTTGCCACTTAATCTTGGTAAAGGTGGCAACAACAAGAACCAAAAGGGTAATAACAACCAGCCTAAAAGTGGCCAACCAAACCCGAATCAACAACAACAATTCCAACAGCTGCAGCAGCTGCTACAGCAACAGCAACAGATGAAAGCCATGCAAGATCTGAATAATAGGATGGCTCAGATGAAAATGCCTAATAACAACGCCCCCCAGAATCAGAACGACAAAGCTGTAAAGTTTGCTCCACTCTCTGAGGATGATGACTTGAGTGGTGATGATTTTGATGATGATTACGATGATGATGATGATGAGTTTTATGATGATGAAGATTTTGATGATGAGCTGGATGATCCTCAACATCCACTTAATAAAATGAAACCCATGATGCCTCATGGTAACATGCTGATGAATGGCATGCATCCCCAAGTTATGAATGCCCAAAAGGGTCTTCCAAATGGTGGTGGTAACGGCAAGAAGCCTGGCGGCGGAGGCGGTAACGGTAATGTTCCTGTTCAAGTAAATATGGCTGGTGCTAATGCAAATGCCGGTAAAAAGGGTGGTGGTGGTGGTGGTGGTGGAGATAATAATAATAATAATGGAGGAAATCAAAATCAAGGTGGCAAACATGGTGGTGGAAAACCACAAGATGGCAAGAATGGGAACAATAATGGTGGTAAGAATGGCAACAACGGTGGTGGGAATGGTAATAACATGCAAATAAATGGGGGTAAAAAGGGAAATAACATTGGCGGAGGTGGTGCTGTAAATGATGCACTTAGGAACATGGGTGGACCCCATGGCCCCATGGGTCAAATGGGCGGCATGAAGATGCCCATGGGCCAAATGGGAAACATTCCTGCCGTTCAAGGCTTGCCAGCTGCAGCTGCCATGGGCGGTGGTGGTCATGGCGGAGGTGGCAATGGGTATTTTCAAGGAGCTGGGGCGGATGTCATGCCCGGTAATCCATACCACCAGCAGCAGCAGCAACAACAACAGCAGTACTTACAAGCAGTAATGAACCAACAGACAGCAATGGGCAACGAGAGGTTTCAACCGATGATGTATGCCAGGCCCCCACCAGCAGTCAATTACATGCCTCCATACCCATACCCGTATCCATATCCGCCACCAGCTCCAGGTTCTGACCCGTATGGCACCTACTTCAGTGATGAGAACACTTCAAGTTGCAATGTGATGTGAGAGGTTTTGTTATTGTGCATGGAATTTGGTGCTAGCTACTAGAAGTTCATAAGTGGACTTGATGTGCTATGATATACATCTAAATGTTTTTTCTTCTTTAAATTATAGTTCAAACATAATCCTGTCATCTTCCAAATTACATCAGATCTCTATGTTTTGATATTTTTTTGGGATCTTTAGTTGAACTTAGGAACTACAATTATGATGGGGGCGAGTATTTATATTAAAAGTCATTAGTAATGGAGGGTTCTTTCTATGAACAATGTTAATAATATGTGTTTATATGTTGCGAAACAGCAATAAATATTGAAAAATGAGAGAGTGGAGTCACCGCAACCCACCTCTCCAAATTTCCTCTTTATCCCATTTCTGAATTGATTGGGTCTCATGCTTTCCTGTCTTATCTTCTTTCCTAATATTTTACATTCATCTTTTTATCCAATCATCCATCTTCTAACGAGTGTGGGTGTGTTTTGAACTCAAGTGGGTCTAGACTACATTATTGTATATGAGTTGAGCAATTGGAAAGGATGGCCCACCACCAATGCCTAATAAGTGTGTTTGGTTAATTGGGTTATATGGCCCCCACCATCAAACCATTAGCCTAAATTATTAACCAAACAGTGTGTCTGCGCATTTCATTATTACTATGGACTATGTAAACATCAACACCACTCCACTTAATAATACTGCTCTACCACCCACTTCACTACTGATGCCAAACTTTTTGCCTTCGCATTCATCGAACATTAACATTAAAACAGAGAACATATTGAGAAAGACCAGCTAACCACTTCTATTATTTCCTTCCTCGATGCTATATATTATTCACTTATCATTTCACGTATTAATTCCCATTCGATCATAAATATGACACTGTTGGAGGGCAGGATAGGGAGGGCAGTTAGATCGGTCATTGCAAGAGATGAATAATGAAACGTGGAAATGGAGAATAGGATTAACATGTGAAAAGTAATAAAGTATAAACATGTGAAGAATATAAGTAAGATCACATGGAGGGGTGCATGGGGATGAGGGTTGATAGTTTTGGATTTGGTTTGGAGGCTTATGATGTTATTATATACCTAACAACTTATTCTGCAATTGTAGCATTCGTCCTCGTGCCGCTTCTCCTTCAAGTTGTCAACTAACTCCATTGAATGACATCCCGTTTTCCTCAGCAACTTTGACCAAAGGATAAAAACTAAATATTACATGGGTATGAAATTATCAAATATGAGAAAAGTAGAGAGGGGAGTTCAAGTAGTCCATAATTATTGCATGTGTAATTATAACTTGTTCATTCCCATTCCTAATTGCTGGATCGGTAAGCAACCTCTTCTTTATTAAAGTCTGAAACTTATTTGGGCAGCAACATGAACGCCTTTCAGACACATCTCCATCAATCCTAATTTATTACATACCTCTACTACCATTTTCCAATCTCCAGCAATACGAATACACTACTCTTTTGCATAAATCAAATGTAATTATTAGATATTTAGAAGTTAAACAGTGAAAAAGAAAGGTATCCAATATCCATATTCTACATAAATCTTAGTGATAAAATGGCAATAAATCCAAAATACTTCCCAATAATCGAGATAAAATGGTAGACCCCACTTTGTTTTCATTTCCTTATCAGAACCATCCATGACAAATGGGGCCCGCCGCCAGGTATCCCCCACAAAAATACAAATAATCAAAGAATGCCCCCCCCCCCCCCCAAATATAAATAAATAGATAAATAAGTTCCCCAAAACAATACCAAGCGTCCTACTTACATATAATTAGACATTTTCCCCTAAAATGTCCTAGTTAAGGAGCAACCAATAGGAAGCAGATAAATAAAATATAGAATATTATTTTTTATAATATTTTAAAATTTATAAAAATAAAATATTTGAATCCTATGATATTTATAAAATACTATATATTTTATAAAATTTTTCATTTAAAATGACTAAAATGAAATAAAATTTAAAATCGTAACCCAAATGATTTAAAATCTTTCATTTGACTTGGATGATATAGTTAATATCATGTAACGATATAAGCACGCCTAATGAGAATAGGATGAAGTATAATGGGAAGGAAGAACAAGATTGGTGTATTTTCCACTTGTGAAGTTGGTAGTGTTTGTTACTTGTCTAGTCATCCGGCATTACACTCATCTTTCTATATCGACCATGTAAAATTCCAGGCAAACGTGATGCTATCATGCTACCAATTTATTAAATGGTCAACTATTGCCACTACATTCCGTATTTCTTTCCCATCATCTTTTCGGAAATAGATTATGCAAGTTATGCTTGCTTAGGAAAGGCAATCCTTCGATTGCATATGGGCATTGGATAAATGCTACATTTTTCAGATTTGATGCCTCAGGAAAACTAAAACTTGCCCATTTTCTTTATCTTCTTGAACGCAAACATGTACCGTAGCTTGGCAAACTTAGGCAAGCACTTGACCTAAGTGAAGTGGGTATTCCACCGACTCAAACACATCAATTGACTCAACTCAACGTTTTCCACTTTCTAAAGTTGAAAAAATCACTATCAGTACCAGTACTAGTAGCAGCATTCAACACACCATACCTACAATTATTATGGGGCATTGCATAACCATCCAATAGAAATATATAACTCATGTATTTATTTCAACTACCCTTTAATTATTATTAGTAACTACTACTTCTTTTAACAGATATTCTCATTTCATTGAACAATTATTTCAAATAAAATTAGGACATGAAATCATGATTGCATGATAAAATTTCTCTACTACTGGGTGCAATTTTGTTTCTCGTAGTGGCAGAAACTTCATTGTCGATTGATTGTAGTTCATGGGATTGGATAATTAATTAAGTGCGCCATGAAAACAGAATTGGGTCACGACCAACTGTTGAAGTGACCAGCAACCGGCAACTACCCTTTGTTCGAATGATAATTACTGTGCCAATACAGGCATACATACGGTTTATAAAATTTACAAAAGATGAGGTGATCAAATAACATCCAGGTCACGTAAACGTCAGGTTATGCAATTCCAACCCTAGAAGGAAGATCATGTGGGGGGGCGACTGTTTGTGTTTCTAGAAGATCCAAAACATAGCTGGAAGGAAAGGGTGGGATCAGACTTGCGTTCATGGGTGCATAAAATCAGGCTCACTGAAAAGATGCTTAGATGTTGACTCAAAGCGACCTCTTTTTTGACTTTTTCTTTCTTTAATTCTTGTTTCTCTTTTCCTCCACTCTAACCATTCATTATTGTCCACGATGCATACACCGATATATACATGCATACACTTTATATGGTAACTTTAACATAGTAATATATATATTTATAAGATTCTGGGTATATAATTTGGGGCTGCCCCGAATGCTTTAAAGAAAGATATACTTTTGGCAACAGACTTACTGTTGGTAACTACTTATGATGAGGAGAGGTATTCAAGTGTAGGACATACTGCAGCCTTACATTTCAAAAGACAGATTGGACTTGGGAGATAGAATGATTGCTTTGAGTCGTCTTCATACTTTATTCAAATTCCTCCTATCTTATATTTTTTTTAAAAAAAAAAGGCTGCCGGACTATATGCTCTTGCTGTTCTTCCTTTTATTTATTTGTTTATTTTTGTAGGGATTAAAAGTATTTTTAATATTCACATGCCACTCGGCATAAGAAATATCTCTGCCAGATCAAAACAACAACCATTACATGGTTCCTTCTATTAGAGAAAGGAATTCATTGGTATTTATGACGTAATTATTATAATTTGATTATTCTAAAAAAAAACACTGATGTGGGTCGACTTGGTGGGGGACTAATTGAATGTAATAAAATGGTTGAAAATGAAAAGAGATTTGTCCTTCCTATCTTTATTTGTGAACTCTTAAATTATAGTTCTATTTTCTGCTTATCTCCAAATCAGCATCATTAGGAAACATGATTAACACAGTAATCATTAGATTAGTTGAATTAAATAAGTTGATAATGGAATTTAAGGGTTGCGTATAAACAGATGTATTTTCCTTCTACGCATGGAGAATACTTTTACATGAAAAACGAAACCCTGGATTGTAATTAGTGGGTCATTTTCAGGCACAATGATGCTTAATTCTGTTAATTAATCAATGATTACATCATTTTTGATGCAACTAAATAAGATAAAAACTAAGATGGCATTCACATTTAAACAACTGGAGGCGTAAAACACAAGAAAACATGGCTCTCTCTCTCTCTCTCTCTCTCTCTCTTACACCAACAGCAGCAGTCACAGAGTTAACAAAAGTCAAAACGGGGAATTCTACGTTCAAAGCGCCATGTTCCATAATATTACTGTAATTAACAGAACGGGGAAATGCTGATTTATCATGATTTAAACGTTAATATTTTATTAGGACAATAAAAAGGAATAAGTGAATATCATGTGTATAAAATTATAAATTAAGAATTAGTAGGGGGGGTGATTGTATTTAATTAATAATAATAATAATAAAAGGATGATTCCGTATTTCTATGTGTTAGGACAATGGGGACTCGGTTGGCTGAAATTTCCGAGGAAAGTAGCAGAGGCTACCCTCCCTCTCTATGCACGTGCCGCTCGCCTTCTTTACTTTATCTCCTACACCATACCTATAATTAAATTACTCATAATAATCCATATTATTATTATTATTATTATTATTTAAAATAATTAGAAATTAAGCATTATTAATATTCTTAGCTGATTGTTCTCTGTTTAAGTGTTGTTTTTAAATAACCTGACAACGCTGCCTGTGTCCTCCATTTTTATAGGTTAAATGAAATTCCTGTACATTAAATACACGAATATGATTTTTAACACCCACATGGAAATTGCATTTGCATCTTTTAAATTTATTAAATATCTTATCAAGAGAACTGAAATTAAATTTACTTATATTATTTTGTTTGAATTATTTTAGACAAAATTAATAAAAATTTTATTTATTTATTCATTAATGTATTTTTGAGGAGGGAGCAGCGAATCGGAGGGGCCCGGATTTGTGAAGGGCAGTCTGCCAGGCAGCTACCAATCCTTGTTTGCCAGCTATTGCATTTAATTGTGGGTAGGAGAAGGGGGCTGTTTCCTTCTTGATACCAAAAGGTGATTCCATCGGCTCCCAACATCCGAGCCCGAATAGTTGTAGAGAGATAAATTATGGTACTCAGCGACCTCCTAGATGGGAATCACGGTACTCAACGGCCTCCTAGATGGGAGGTCAAGTACTCAGTGCCTACAAGAAGCTCATTCAAAGGATGTAACTTCTACACTGCGACTGCTGAGATTTAAACCTTGGATTTTGATATCAAATCTATCATCCAAGTACCACCTTAGCTAGGCCTGACTATTTCCTTCTTAATTCCAGAGTTTGGGGCTCTAGGCCCACGTCTTTCGGCATCTTTCTGTAGGGTACCTTTTCTTTTGGCAGTTAGAAATGAATGGAAGCACTTGGTATTCTCTTTAACATTAAAACAAAAGAATGTGAGTTTCTTTTTTTTTTTTTTTTCTTGATAAATCTTGATTTGAAGTCACCTCTCGTCCCACCAAATTTAGGGTACCATTACACTGGCCGACACTATGCATCATTATATTACAGTGTTCATTAATCACTAATTAAGTACTGTACTACGATCATAATCCCTTAAATTCATATTCTATACTAAAACACAATACATTCCAAGAGTGACAATGTTTTCTTGTTTAATTCGAACCTACTTGTGTCTTATCATAATTTTTAAAAAAAAAAATCATATTTAAGATGTATAAATGCATAATCAAATAAGTTAAATTTGAAGGCATACTCAAATTATTGAATGATAGGATATTTGGTGGAGTTGGGTAGAGGAGGATATTGGCGTTTAGCAATTGCATGGGTCTATGAACATGTAAAGTCAAAAGAAAGGGTACACGAAAATTGGCAGGTAGTTAATGGAAATTATATATTTAGAATGTTAATCTCAATCAAAAGCCTTCAAACATTAATTGAATGTGACGGAAAATGGTTTCATCCTATACTCAAAAATGCATCATTATCTATTTTAATGGGAGCCAATTATATAAATAATTGGACATCACATGAAAATATATCATAAATAACGTGTCGGTCCATTCATCGCAACATCCAAAAAGAAAAATCCATAATAATAAATTAGGCCCAATAATTAATCTAACAAGTCTCATTAATAACAACAAAGAACATAAAGCTTTAGTCGTATGAAGTCGCTAACTTGGGTCCTCTATAATCCGAAGTGATTTTTGGGATATAAGGCAGTGATGATAATTAATGTAGTTGCATGTGGGTGTATAATGCAGGAATATGAATATATGAAAAGGAGCAGACAGCGAAGCTGTGGTATGGATGAAGTTGACCTAAGCTCTCGATTGTTGCTCATCGGAAATCCATTATATTCTGGTGTCCAGAGGATGGGATGTAGACTTATGGCTTCAATTATATTATAATGCTCAGAAGTTAGATATAATAGATAGCTTTGATCTGCAGCTCCATTCATCCAATGCAATGGTAAAATAATTTATCAAGAAAAATCTCAATTTTTTTAATAATTTATTATTAATATGAAATCATATCGATTAATTCATTAGCTTTTTAAATATAATTCATAAGTTAGATATTTTCTGTTATAAAGTTTAATTTATTAATTTTTTTAAAAAATATATGATTTTAATTATATTTTAAAAGTTAATAATGTTATTTTTATTTGGCTCGATTTCGGAAAAATTTATTACAAGCGAGCTAGAGGATTGAATCCTTAATTAATGCGTCAAGATGACTACGGAATCCCCAAATTCCTTTGACAATTTGCTTGGACGTATTAAATGTTGGAGCCTTTATAATATTACAAAAGACCCTATCCCCTATCCCACATCATTTTTGAGAAGCCAAACAATTAAGTTTAAATATAACATTGCTTCTATTGTTGGTAAAATGGGCTTGAGAAATGGGATGGGCTCGCGCACATGAGAATGGGCCAAGCAGGCCAAATCGGTGGATTCGTACCCCCCAATAGCTCCTCTACATAG
>CANYBF010080650.1:0-27401 GCA_948192965.1 Dalechampia spathulata
AATGGTATGTTGAGATTATGATGTTATTCAATGATGGCATTTTTATGTTGAATGTTGATAGAGATAATGATTCATATTCCTTATTATCTTATGAATTGCTAATGAAAGGAATACATGGCAGAGTGAAAAGATGGTACTTTCCAGTACTTACAGTATGTCATTATATCCTAAAAATGTTTTTAACAATGATGATGTTGGTTATGGACATATGTTAAAGCAATATAAACATTATTATTATGTAATTTATGGTGGAATGATGTTGTATGATTATAGCATTCTAATGCTAATAAAGTGATGTCATAATATTACAGAGGAATTAATTACAAATGTTTGAGCCTGTGCTTATAGGTCACAGTTATAAACTAAGAAATTACATATGATATAGACAGTTGGTAATTTATAATAAACTATAAATAAAGTTGATAATTCATAGTCCATATTATTAAATGACTTATGTATGATGAGAATATATAATAAGATAATAAGTGATATTTTATAATGCTTATACGATATGATTATATTCTGTGAATGTTTTACAGCAACAAAATCTTGGATTTTGGTTATGTTATTCAATATAGTATATATGCTAAAACGCTTACATGTTTTACAGGTATTCTAGAAAGAATTGATAGAGTATTATCGTAATGAACCAATCTAGTGAGTGTATAAATGTTGTTATATGTAATAGATGCTTAGAAATGATATTCTAATTAATTATATATCGATGCTATACTTAAGATGATTAGGCTTACCAACTTGATATATATATATATATATATATATATATATATATATATATATATATATGTAATATGATTGATTATACCTTCTATGTTTATAATTATAGCACCATTGAGTTTTATACTTAGTGTTCGTCATTTGATGGATGCAGGATCAGCAGATGGTTGGAAACACACAGATCCCATGGCACCAGTTCAGCAGGATGCACTTTGGTGGCAAGGATATAAACTAATATAATATTCATTTGCATATTATATTATGTAATTATAATAATGTAAGTAGGTAGTAAATACGTGTACGTGTAAGTCTGCATTTCTATGATTTCAGTGATAAATGTTATGTCACAAAAAAAAAAGATAAAAAGAAAAAAGTTACATCCCTTGTAGGATAATCAATGGTTTCTATTTGTTTAGAGACTGTTCATTATTCTACTGGAGCATGTTACACTGTGAGAGGGGTGTAACAAATTTTCTTAAAAAATTTCATTCTTTTTACAATTTTTTAATTTTATAGTATCATGATATAAGCTATCAAATTAACATATAATTAATAATGTATGTTTTTTTATCAATAATGTATGTTTTATTTATTAGAGAAATTTAAATGAATTTTAATTTTAATCTTAATTTTGTCAAATTATTTATGATATTTCATAAAAGTTTACTTGTTCATTTAGGATAAGAATGTTGGTTGAAAAATTATTCTATTTATTTGATAATTTGACTAGTGACTAGAGTTGGTAATTGATTAAATTAAAGTTAATAGATGCCTTTTATGGGTAAATATGAATTGTATCATGTTAAATATTAATGAATTAATTATTTTTATAAGAAAAGTGATAAAAAAATATTTGCATTAATTGTTTTGTCATTTCTTTTAATAGAAAATGTTATTTGAGTGTAAATTTCACGTTATTTCTATTATTTATTAGTTTCCATTTAGATAATTTAACAAACCATCAATAATAATTTTGAAGTGTTTGGTTTTCATAATTTTTTTCATTTTCTTTTTTTAACAATTATTTATATTTTATACGTCTAGTTTGTATATTATTAATAAAATTTTTACTAAATGAAACATATTTCACTTAAGAAATTTACGAAAAAAAACTATTTCATTATATTATACAATTAAAGACTTGCCATAGCCTTTCCATGCAACCAATTTATGGAGATAATTGAATTAAAGAATGTTTAGAAAATGCTTCATTTGTATTTATTATTTTATAAAAAATATGAACTCTTGCCCTTATTTTGATTTTCACCTTTAATATCACTTTTTTTGAAGAGTTTTTTTACGAAAATATAAAAAAAATTTAAAAAATTATAAAAATATAGAAATATGTATGTTACACTTTAAATCCCTATGATCACTTAGCTACTATCTTTTTAAAATTTTTTATCTTACTTTAAATTTTATCAATTTCTTTTAAATTTTTAAATTTGGTAAACTTTTATCAATCTACCTTTTATCTTGTAGACTCTTATCAATCTACGTCTACTTCTTGACCAAATCTAATGTATGCCACATGTCTCCATGCTATTTTAGTACACTTAGAGTGCATCTAGCATATGATGCATGTTACGAGGCAAGTACAATGGTTGGTATACATTAAGGGATTTTCTAATATATAGAGCACATTCTACAACATTTTACACACATTAGGCAATTCTAGACAACATGTTGCGCATGTAATGTGACATGTTATGCACATTGCATTCAATTTTTCAAAATCTCACATTATTTTTCCAATTCGGGTAAATCTCACTATTTTTCTATAAATCTTGAAATCCCTGCAGAATTGGTAACACGTGTGCAATTTATAGTGGTTTGGCACTAACTCTTGCCTACGTCCACTTTTCTTAAGTCTTCCACTTAGGGATCCACCAAACTCAATCAATCAATACAATAACATGATTCCTCAATATGAATCCTAACCCTAGTGTTTTTAAGCTCACACTCAAACCTTTATAACAATTACAATCTCATAGTAATTAAACTCTCAAATACAAGTTAATGCCCCAAGCTTTAATCTCACTCCAACCCACAATTACAAAACCAAATGCTTATGTTATGGGAATACAACACAAAAAGAGTTTATAATACTAAAATTGCAATACAACAAGTAAACTTACTTGCTATTAAAGTTTTTTGCTCAAAGAAAGCTTTGCTTTATAAAAATAGCCGTTAGAATTTGAATAGAAAGTATGTGTTCTAAAAATAAAACCGTTAGACAGTGTTTAAATTGAATTTGGAAAGTCACATACGACCATACGAGTTTTTGTGTGCCCATACTAATTCAAAAACACATATCAAACATAAGGCAAAAGCTTGGTACGGTCGTACCACCCATTGGTACACTCGTACAGAAGTACTTTTCCTGACAAGCAAAATTTCTTGCGAGTAATGGTACACCCATACCAAACTAAATTTCCTGATAAACAAAATTTTCTATGAGCAATGGTACACCTGTACCATCATTAGTACGCCCGTACCAAACTCAAGGAAATAAAGCCAACTTGGTACGGTTAGCCGTATGCCCGTACCATACAACAAACATAAATAGTATGCCCGTACTAAACATGGTACGCCCGTACCATATATAAAAAACTTATTTAAAATTGTAAATAACTTAAATTGACTCACATAAAACACACACATCAAAATCCTGGGTCTAACAATCTCCCCCTTTTTGATGTTGGCAATCAATTTAAGTTCAATTTGTAAAAACATACTCAAAAGTTTAGATTTGAAAATTTTTAGAAATCTCCCCCTTTGTTTTAGAGTTCATAAATATAAAGGAAAGGAGAGAATCATAAATAGAGAAGCATATTATCAGAGTAAGCTGCATAACATATATGTGAGCACCTGATTTCTGCCGGTGCCTAGAGCGAGGCATGCGAAAGTCATAGACCGGGGACCGCACTTGGAGCGAAAGCACAGTCTTCCTAAGGAGTTCCCTTAGGGAATGATACGGACTTGAAAGAGTCGCAAGGAGTTGCCACCGGATGGATCCGGATTGGTCCAATCGACCCATAGCATGAGTGCTAGTTAAACCCTTCAGAGATTGGGTTCGGGTGGTGGAAATCTATTCTATGAGTTTCCAAAATTGATTTTACCATTATAGTTGGAATTAATTGTCCTAAGCATGCAAGCATACAAGCGTAATGTAAACACACAACGCGTCATGTGAATTGGCGTTGCAAGGTTGCACGTAAAATGACATATAAAGCTATATGACATTTGGATGACATGGCATATGCATGACATGTGATATAGCAATAAAAGCAACATGGCATATGCATGTCATGTGAGTATGAATGACATATCATATGCATGATATGGCAACCTAATATGTGAGCACATATTATGGCAAATAGCATATGGCGTTATGCATTTAACATTTTTGATTCATTTTAACGTTGGGCGTATAGCGTATGCAATGCGTATGCATAGTATGTGGGATGTCATATCATATGCATGATATGTGAAATGATGTGTGATATGGCATATGTTATGACAAGGCATAATAAATGGCATACCATATGCATGGCGTGCGTATGGTGTATGACATATCATATGCATGATATGTGTGGTGATGTAATATATGGCATATGCATGACATGTTATATATATGACATACCAAATGCGTGGCATGTGAGATGGTGCATGACATGGCATATGCGTGGCATATGTAGTAGAATGTGCTTGTGTCATGTGATATGATATGTGAAATGTTAAATTATAACATGGCATTGTATGGCATACCATATGCATGGCATGTAAAATGAATGACATACTATATGTATAGCATGTGAAGTGAATGACATACCGTATGCATGATATGTTAAATGAATGACATACTATATGCATAGCATGTTAAATGAATGGCATACCATATGCATGACATGTTAAATGATGATATACTATATGCATAGCATGTGAAATGATGTATGACATATTGTATGTATGGCATGTGAGGTGAATGACATACCATATGCATGGCATGTAGGATGATGAATGGCATGGCATATGCATGACATGGTATAGTGGTGTGTATCTGAATGTGTATTCAACATAGTATATGGATAGCATAGGGTATGTCATGTGTTATGGCATACGACATGGCATGGCATTATGGTATAATGACATATACATATATGTATGGCAAGACGTATTGATTGATTGCGCGTATTGAATGTGTATTGGCGTATTGGCATATTTACATATTTATATGTATATGCATACGGAATACAGTATGTTATGGCATACAATATATGCATGGCATGCATAGTAGTATGTGCATGTGTCATGTGACATGGCATGTGACATGATGACATATATTTAAGCAAATATAAATTCATCCACGAATAAAAATAATTAACGGCCGGTGAAAGGGATCGAAGAAATTAGGGGATATTAGAGGGGATTAATTATTACAAGCCAATAATAATCTACCATATTACATAAATATCCTCGCATACATATTTTGGGACGTTAAGTAACGTCCCCTCCTTCCCAGGCACTATTCCTTGCAGTTTTGCACGATCCAAAAATGTGGATGGATTAATATGCAAAATAAACAAATAAAATTCATTAGTAGAAAATGAATTTTGGATTTGATTGACTAGTCCAATACCATTTAAAAGTACGAACCAAGAGCCAAAATCTATCAATTATTAGGCAATAATTACATGAATTAATACGAGCCGAATCATGAAAATTCATTTTAATAAAAATAATTTTAGGCAAAATTATTTTATTTGATCATGGAAAAATTAATTGGGAGTGCTAACATCACTTGGAATAATTTGGAGATAGCCCCTCAACCAATTAAAATCCAATCCTATTAAAAACTGCATTTATACGAGTAAAAATTGCATTTTATCGTAAAATTAATTTTGAGGCCAAAATTAATTATGTAAAAATTTTTTTGTGACTTTTCCAGAATACTTGAGTTACTGTGAAACTCAAATACCATTGGATACGTCAAAATATGATAAAAATACAGCTCAAAATATGATTTTTCTGGAAAAATGTGAACTATGTGCACCGCACATCAGGCTATGTGCGCCACACATGGACAAGGTGTGGCACACATAGCCTCTGGATCTGCAAGAAAATTCAATCTGTCAATACAGAATCAAACTACAGACCAAAATAAGCATGTTTAATGAAGACAGTACCTCATTTCGACCTCGTTTCGGCCTCCGGTTTGATGAACCAAATAATTAATTAAGCAATTAATTGAAATAATTAATTTTAAGGCTAAAATCAAGTAGATCTGGATGATTTATGATAGATCCAGAACCCCAAGTACATGGGAAAGCTACTGGAGTCACTGGAAAATTCAAAACCAAAGCGGTTGGGGCTGAAATAGGGTTTTTCTATGAAAACCGAGATCTATGTGCGCCACACATGAGGGACATGTGGTGCACATAGAGCCATGTGTGGCACACATAGCTTTGAAAACCGAAGCAAAACCAAAAATTTTTCAGCAGAAACCCTAGATCCGGCCCCGATCTAGGTAGATTAGACTCAAAACTGGATTTTTGCTCGTGGATTTGCATCCAAATCATGAAAAAAAAATTTAAAGTTAAAATTATTTTAGATCCAGCATGTTTTAAGGCAAATCTAGGGCACCCAAGGCATGGAAAGGCCTTGAACGACCTTAAAATAGCCAGATTGGGAAGAAAACTGGAGAAAACTGGGGTTAAAACACGAGTTTCTTTGAAAATCAAGGCCTATATGCACAGCCTATAGGCCTATGTATGCCACACATGTGCTACATGTGGTGCATATAGGTCTATATGCGTAGCATATAGACCCGAAAAACAGAAGAAAATGGAAGAAAAATGGAAAAATGGGAGGATTTACCTTATTCCAACAGCTTTTCCTTCTTGATCTTCCTGGTTTCCAAGCTTAGGGAGCCTAACTAGGGTTAATTAGTCTCTAAATCCTTAAGAAAAATTAATCAAGTGTTTAATTAATTTTTGGAGTGATTTTTGCAGAGTTTGGCCTTGCCAAAGGCAATTTTTGGGATCCCTAAAATGTTGCCCTGAGATCTATATTTATAGAGCAATTTTTGGGCATGGCAATTTTGTAATTTTCATCCGGATTTGAAAAATTCAAAGATAATGTACGCCACATATAGGGCTATGTGCGCAACACATAGCCTATATGCTGCGCACATAGGTCAATATATACACACATATTTTTTGGAAACCCTCGTGTAGGGCCCACTATGGTCACTTCCGGGATGCGCCGCGAAGCGTATAAGCGTTATTCGACATGAGGAACAACTTTGTAGAAGAAAGTTTTTCCAAATTCGATCTCGAGAAGGCTCCCGACCAAACGTCTTTACTATGCAACATGCGTAGCCTATAGGGCTATGCGCTACGCATGTTGTGTTTTTGACCTATGCGCTCCACCTCGTACGGGCGGAACGGAATGCATGCCATATGTCCAAGAAAGTGAAAACGATATTTCGAGAAACTTTGCAGTTATAAGTTTTCTCAAATTCGGCCCCGAACATCGAGTTTTGCTAAATGGGCCCAATTTGGGCCCAATAGGCCCATTAAGGCCAAAATGTGGCATACGGGATGCCGTGGGTCGTGCCTTGCGTAGGCTCTAGTGGAAATGTGTTCTATGTGTCAAGAACATTCAAATTGGTGAATTCAGGCTGTGGGCCCATCTAGGTACTATTCATGATGAATAGTACCCTTGTGGGCCCTATGGTGCAAAAGGGCCTGGAAAGTGGCAAATAGCATGCCAAGCATTTTGCCTCAAGTAAGGCGGCAGATAAGATGTGTTCTGTGCATACAAAATGCATCAAAGTGGATTATAGTGGGAAACGGGCCCCACTAGCGTTTAACGGGTCCCACAGCACGATGAGCCTAAAAATGTCGCATTTGGGATGCCACGGGGTATGCTTTGTGTAAGGCAGCAATGGAATGTATTCTGTAAGTACAGAATACATAAAAAAAGTCTAATTAGGGAAAGCGAGCCCCGTCTGTGTACTATTCATGGTGAATAGTGATTTAGGTTCAAAATGCAATAGTTTGCATTCTGTGCATCCTACCATGTGTAGGTAGGTGTGAAATGTATTCTGTAAGTACAAAATATGCAGAATAGGCTAGTAGAGGCTGCGGGCCCCACTAATGTCCTAGGCGGGCCCCACAGCGTAGTGGGCCCAGGAGATGGCATTTGCGATGCCAAGCGCTGTGCCTTGCATAAGGCAACTGGAAAATGTATTCTGTAAGTACAGAATACACAGAATAGGTTATTGGGGCCGCGGGCCCCACTTCTGTTTATTGGGCCCCACATGTGTACTATTCATGATGAATAGTACCTAGGGCTAAAAATGCAATGTTTTACATTTCAAGCAATTTGCCTTACGTAGGCAATAGGGAAGGGTGTTCTGTATGTACAGAACACTCAGAATATGTGGCGGGTCCCGCCAGGTGCCATGGTGGGCCCCACCAGTTTTGAGATGTTCTGCACACCAGAGGACACAGAGGCCTATGTGCATAATCGGGGACTAAAATCGAGCCGAATCAACAGAAACCCGAAATTGCACTAGTGTGAAAAGTCAGGGTCAACAGATGTATATGATTTTTTCATTCATACAACATAGTGGAATATATTCCATTTGTAATTATATTGATTACTTTTAGATACATGCACTCCTTATGTGAATAATTATTTGAACATGTGTATATAAATCAATTATCACATTCATATGGCTATAACATGTCATTTGTATTTTAGTTGTAGCATGTAGCATTTGCATAACACACATTAGTAAACTATGTAATTTATTAGCAATCAAAAACTTTTAACAATTATAACTTGTATATATGCACAAAATATTTACTACCCATAATTTTATAAAGATAGTTGCATAACTAAATCAACTTATTACACTCATATAGTGAAACATGCTCTCAAAGAATAATTAATAAATCCTTTACTAATTGGAATCCACTAATCATCCTTTAAAAGATGTGCAATTTTTTTCTTTTACTTTTAAAAAAACTGACGGAGTATATTTCCTCTATAAATCAACTAAATTCTATGTTACTTATATTTATGTAACATAAACATGTATCAACATAACCATAACATTCAATCCAAGTTCCATCCAACATATATATCATTTGCAAGGCATATAAGGTAACTACACAATCCACCATTTATTAGTATAAGGCCTGGAATTTCATATACATACATAACGCTCTAAAGTATAATACTAATAAATTTCATATACATAGATCATTCAATCTAGTAGTGGCTCAGAAGAGGCCTTGTTATCAAGATTTCATATGGATCATTAATCTATATTTATGAAACATAAATCTTACTCATATCAATAGTACAAGTATCCTTAGACTTGAGATATCAAGATTATCTTAACTAATATGTTGTCATCATGTCAAGAACCTAAAAGGTTGCACAAAACATTAAGGGATCATAAATAGAGAATGAATCTTGATTCAATATGAGATATTGCTTCAAGGTTATGAATTAACTTGGATTTTTTATGTTTATTGGATAAAGCATGAAAAGAGCTTCTTTTATATCAAGATCATGTAATTCTGATAAGTAGAACTCTAAATATGCATGATACAAGTTTGCATGTGCAGTTCACATACCATGCATATGACTGTGCATATACATGTGTCACTTGACTTACAGATGTGTTACTTGATTGAAGGAGGATGGTCATATGATTATCATATGCCTAATGAGGATTTTGGGATGTGTTAGACATATCATATATTGACTAAATTAAATAAGTATATGTGTCATGACACATAAGGTATCTAGTCAACCCTAGTGCCACCTAAGCCTTATTAGATTAATTAAAATATGATTTTAGGTTTATAGAAACCTACTCTC
The DNA here is from genome assembly GCA_948192965.1 of Dalechampia spathulata. Taxonomy (NCBI): domain Eukaryota; kingdom Viridiplantae; phylum Streptophyta; class Magnoliopsida; order Malpighiales; family Euphorbiaceae; genus Dalechampia; species Dalechampia spathulata. The sequence continues at coordinate 9,643 of CANYBF010080650.1, forward strand.
TACCTCCTCTCTTCTTCTTCATGTTTTTTTACAAAAAAGAAAGGAAAAATTAAAGCATACCAAAAAGGGAATTTTCAAATTCAAAGAAGAACAATCAAGGATTGGAAAATAAAATAACATATATTCTCCTTCTATTCTTATTTCATTTCTACTAGTCTCTGAAATGATTTTTATAGTTTGATTACTAATTTGATTCTCTAACATATTTGGATAATTTGAAGATCTTTTATTTTGGGGATTAGAAAAGTTTGCTACAACATTTCTAATAATAAGAATGAAAGAGATCGATTAACATGTAAGAGTTACTTCACTTATACCATATCCTCTCTAGCTTTTTAATGAGTATTGATAGAAAAGATCTTTGAAAACATTTTTTATGAAAATTTTTAAATATTTCTACTATTAGTAATTACATTTTTAACCAATAATGGCAACAGAGCCATAATGTTTATGTAATCCTTCATTGAAAAATATTAATTTTTTAATTTTTCAACTTGTATGGTGCTTATATGTTTTTGTTATTTAAAAGAGTCTTCATTTGAATTTTCCCATGAATATCAAACCCTGTGTTCTTGATTAATTGAAATTATTTTCTATTAAAAAATATTTCATGATTATGTAGAAAAAATTGGGAAAAATATCATTTTAATTCGCATGTCATGCATGATTGCCTAATTGTTGTTGTGTTTCATACTTGTTGTTTATGATTGTTTTATGTGTTTAATTAATAAACATGTTATGAACCAATAAATCTACATATTAACATGATTATGGAATAATAAGAATGATTTTTAATTCAAATTAAAAGGGTTTTAATTCAATAAATTAATATTATGTGCATAAGATGTTCATAATGTATGTTTATTTGGTTTTCATCAATTTGATCATATTTAATTTATTAATTTGGTTAATAAATTTGATATTTATGTATTAAATACATTAATAAGTTGATAAATAAAATTGTATGAGTTTTAGAAATAATAAATATTTTATTTAGATTAAAATTCTTGAAGGATCAATATGAGTATGATAAGGATTTTGATTTGATTTTACTTGTCTTGTTGTATTTGATTTCCATATGATATATTATTGTTTAAATATGATTTAAATATTTAATATGTTATTAATTATATAGTTATTTAATATTAATAAATAATTTTTTTAATGAAATCAATACAAAGCTAAATCATATATGTTGAATTGTAAGTCTAAAAAGAGTTTTTAATTTATTTTAAAAAATTTTAAAATCAAAGTTTTAGAGAGGAAATTTAATTTATACATAATATATGTATGAATTAATTGATGTTGGCATGATGATGATTATTGACTAGGCCCAATGAGATTGAGCGTATGCATTTTTATAATTTTGGTAAATAGGGCCTGCAAGCCTTGGCTTATCTTTAACTCTATTATATTTCTCTTCTCATCTACTCCCCCTAAATGTAATTTGAGCTTTCTATATTTGAAATATGTAATTAGATTACATAATTTGTAAAAGAAGAAGCAAAAGAAAGCAAATGAAGCATAAGAGCAAGGTGTGCCAAAAGGAACTCCAAGATAAAATTTGTAATATAATATATTTCAATTTTAAAATTTTGGGGTTGTAACTCATGCACAACCTATGTTTGACCTAAGTAGTATATCAAGTCCATAATCATCATAATATAAGTTATTATATATATGAATGTTTATAATGCATGAGCATGCTTTTGCATGTATAAGCCAATATTATGCATGGTACACATATTCACTTATATGTTTAATCACATAAAAGGAAAGAAACCCCTTAAAAGGAAAATTAAATCTAAGGCCTTCCTTTTTAAAAATTAAGGATAAAGAGCTTTATTTTATTTAGGTTGTTAGGCATACTCAAGCTTATTTAACATGGGTATATCCAAGTTTTTAAAAATGGATTAGATTTAAATAGAATCTATTATTTATTGAGCATACTTAAGGTATAGATCTCATACGTCAGTTTGGAGAATCATATCATGAGATGACATGATCGTCAAGAGTTAATGACCCAATGATTCAATAGTCATACGGTGATAGAATTGACATAAGATGTCTACCTATTGACATTAAGTTATAGTTTGTTGGACATATCCAAGATTGGAATTTAGTAGCCAATGGATATTGATTCACTAAGGAAAGCAAAGTGTTACTTTCTCAAATTAATAGTTGAGACTATTGGTTTGAAATAAAATAGTGGAAGAGAAAAATAAAATTAAAAACCTTATTATGTTTTAAAATAACATGATATTTTAATTAACATACTATTTATCATTTTCTTTAGTTTGAATGGTCCAAAAGGTTAACCTACGTGGTATTCTTAAACATAAGTTGAATGGATCTAGCTACATTGACTAGATTCGCCAAACCAACATAGTTTTGAAAGAAGAACAAACAGTTCATAATTTGGATCAAGCCTATCCACACCAATCCATTGCTAACTCCTCTGATGTTATGAGAGAAGCATATGCAAAGCTTAAGAAGGAGGATCAGATAACCAGCAATATCATGCTTAGTGCTATGGAGAGTGATCTCTAAAAGGAGTGCAAGACTATGAACTCTTGCACCATAGCTACTTATCTTAAAACACTTTTTTGAGAAAAGAAAAGGATAGAGAGATAAGATATCTTAAAAGCATTATTTAGGCATAGAATGGTTAAGAGAACATCTATTGTATTGCATGGTATAAAGATGTATGGATACATTAAAAGATTGGAGGGTTTAGGATTTACCCTTCAAGCAAAGTTGGCAGTAGACCTTATTTTGCAATCATTCCTTAATAGTTATGGGCATTTTTCCTTGACTACAAAATGAATAAGGGATAAACTATTATCCTAAAGCTATCAATTTGTTAAGGTATGCTCATGATACCAATAAGAAAAGCTCTAAGATGGCTATAGAAATGAGCACTTCTAAGAAGAATGGAAAAGCTTAAAAAAAGGTAAAAGTCGGCTCAAGCCAAAAGGTGGTGTGATTAAATCAAAGGGTGTAGAGAAATTCCTTAAAGGCATTTGCTTCCATTATCATAAGGATGGCTATTGGAAGAGGAACTCCAAGGTGTACTTGGAGCAACTCAAGAAGGATAGTCCTTCTACTTCAAGTATATATGTAATTGAGGTTAATTTGAATAAGATTTCTAATAACAAAAGTTGGGTATTAGATACTAGATGTGCATCTCATATTTGTTATTATTTGCAAGGACTAAGCGACAAGAGGAAGCTAAGTAGGAGTGATGCATACATTCGTGTTACTAATGGACCAAGGGTTATTGCATTAGAAATAGGAAAATATATTTTACATTTGAATTTTGGTTTAAATTTAGAACTTAATAATTATTATTATGTTTCAAGTTTATGTAAGAATGTTATTTCAGTATCTTGCCTAGTAGAATAAGGCTTTAATATCTCCATTAATGATAATGGATGTTCTATTTTCAAAGATGGTATATTTTACTATTCAATGAATATTGAAAATGTAATCTACATATTGGTTATTTCAAACCTCATTTATAATGTTCAAACTAAAAGCATCAAAAGTAATGATCCTAATACACTTTATTTATGGTATTATCGTCTTGGCCACATAAATAACACTCACATATCCAAGTTACATAAAATTAGTAATTTAGGTTCATTTGATTTTAAATCATATGAAATATGTGAATCTTATTTATTAGGCAAGATGATAAAATCATCTTTTAAAGGAAAAGGTGAAAAAGCTAAGTAGACATTAGAACTCATACATTCATATGTATATGGTCCTATGTCTACACATGCAAGAGGTGGATATGGCTACTTTATTACATTTATTGATGATTAATCCAGATATGGATATTTGTACCTAATAAAGTCTAAAGCATTTGAAAAGTTCAAAGAATTTAAAAATGAAGTAGAAAAACAACTTGGCAAGAGTATTAAAGCTCTTCAATCATATCGAGGTGGTGAATACTTAAGCCAAGAATTTTTGGACTATCTCAGAGGTAATAGGATATTATCTCAATGGAAACCTCCATATACACCATATCATAATAGTGTATTAGAAAGGAGGAATCAAACTTTATTAGATTTAATTCAAACAATGATGAGCCTTGTAGACCAACCCAAATCATTTTGGGGTTATGCATGTTATCTATGTATCAATCTCATGTGCTACTGGAAAGTTCACATCCTTTTACTATTAATTTACAAGCAATAATAGAAGAAATACTATTAATTCTTTTTATTTCAATCAACTTATTATGCCATACTTATGCTTTTCTTAATGTTTATTGTAAATTCAAATTGGATCTCCCTGAGTTGGATTTTATTTAACTAAGCCTTGACTATTACCTCTACCCATTTTAGTTCTACTCCTACTTCTTTCTTTTTCTCTATCACCAAACTATGAAATATTAAAAGTAAGTCTAATAAATGTGTTTAGTCTATAACTCCTCCCCTTTACTGGAGCATTTACAAGCATAACCTTAGGATATAGGCACTCTCTGGAAAAAATGTTTTGTATCTCTATAGTTATAACACATTCCCATTTCCAGTTTACAAGCTCTTGCATGATGCCTACTACAATGAGGGCATAGTCTAAAACCCCTCTCAGTATGCCCAATCTGGCTAGACTATAGCGGTTTGGGTGTGGAGTGTTTATAACTTACTTGTCTAGTTATAGATGGGTTTCTAAATCTCCCTATTTTATTATAACTGATGGAGGGATCTACTCCTTTTACTAATTCCTTAACCTACCTAGCTCCTCCTTCTTCCTTTTCATTGATGGTACACTTTTATTTAGGTGAATTAGCCATCAAAGTAGATAAATCCTCATAATTGAACCCTTTTACAAATATCTAAATTTAAGGTCTCAATCCTTGTACAAATTGCTTACATCTCCCATTACTAGTGATAAGTATGTTAGTAACATAATAGGCTAATCGTGTAGACTCCCTCTCATACTCTACTATTATCATGTCTCCCTGTCTCAAGCTGAGGAAATCCTATAATTTCTGATCAATATATATCAAAGGAATATATTTATATTTGAACTCTTTATCCTATATCAACATTAATGGCTTTACTATACTATTGGGTATCATCTTCCACCACTCGTACGCATCATCTCATAATAATGAGATAGAATACTCAAATTTCACCTAATTTATGCAATCAAGCTTCCTTAATGCCTATTTAGTGTGCTCTAACCACATCTCAGCCATATAAGGATTTATAGTGCTAGAAAAATTCACTGCCCCATACAATCTTAATTTCTCAAAATCATTCCTAACCAACTCTTTTTCTACTATCTATGGTTGTACTTGTATCACCAGAGTTGTTCAATCCTATAGTATCACTAGATTAACTATGGATGTTATGGTTATTTTATAAGAGGCATCCTCTCTATCTGTTTATATTGCTCTATTGGGCCTTAATTGGCCCTAACTCTATTATTAGCCTCGAATGTACTCTTTTATTGATTATGATTACCTCTGCCTTCCTCCCTAGCTTTCATAATCCTATTAATCATTTTTACTAACTTTATGACATTTTATGAAGAACACACCAATCAGCATTAGGATTATAACATAATTCCTAGCTATGCAACATATCATTTATAGGTATTAAATATAAAATATCACACAATTTCCATATTTAATATCATGAGCTAACCAAGCTTTGGTACAATTATAACATTTTACACCCAATTGGTGAAACATGTTCCCATAGAATGATTAATAAATACATACTAATTGAAATCCATTAATCACCCTATAAAGGATCTATAAAATTTTTTTAACGATGGAATATATTCAGTCTGTAATTTTAACCATTAATTTTATATCATATGGCTTTAAACTATCACCTTTTTTTAGAAAACATCTATATATAAATTATGGCATATCACTAAATAACTATTATATACATCATTCATATAATTTAAACAAGCCATATACTAGAAAATTTTAGCATCACTGTTGATATGCAAGCATACAATATTTTACTACCCATAAATTATATAATGATTATTACATAGAAAAAAGTATTCACTAGGAATATGTTACACTGCTAAAAGTGTATCCAATGATCATACAAAACTTAGAGTATATTGATATTGTTGATGCTTCATTAATATAATAATCTCTCCTAAGTTATTGTGACTTGCATTTACCAATTGAGAAATGTTGAGTATATACTTGATAGGATGTATAAACTAGAACAATTAATTATAAATAATCATAGATTTATATCTTGATATAATGGGTATATGTAGTTACCTCATGCATGTAATTTAGAATAATCATATCATTTATGTAAAAATATTCAATATGTTATTCCAAGCTCTAGTCTTTATAATTTTTGCTATTCATGTTTCATAGTAGTATTGTCTCATCTTTGTTTGTTGTCTAATCATAAGTATATTATGCTTACAACATGAATAACATGTTTATGAATTATCTTTTACATCTATATTACTCATATCATTACATAACATTACAACATTATCAAAAAAGAATTTTAGAAAATAAATATGTGTTATCATTTACGAATAAATCTTAGAAATAATTACAAATAACCTCATCGAGAATAAATCTAGAAAATCATTATGAATAGTCTCATCAAGAATAAATCTCAGAAATAATTATGAATAACCTTAGCGAGAATAAATCTTTAAAATAATTATGAATAGCATCATCAAGAATAAATCTTGGAAATAATTACAAATAGCCTCATCGAGAATAAATGTAAAAAATAATTATGATATCACTATAACATCCTTCCTTATTCCTTCTTATGTCATGCTATACGAATTGATGCACAAATAACTCAATGCCACCACATATGTAAGTTATACTAACCTATTTATAATTGTATGTATCATCGATCAAAGCATCTAATTGCTTATCAATTCTTTTTTTTTCAATGATTTCATATTAATTTCATTTATGCCATCATAACTCAAATTAATTCTTACTAGTACATCATTCTTATTCCATTTAATAATTAATATTAAAACAACTAGAAGTTGGTTATATTCAATTATGTAGTGATTTAAAATATATCTCATATAACATCCTTTATTCACTAACATTCTTTATAATAATATTACTAAGAATAATTAAACATAAATAACTCAATTTGTAACTTTCTCTTTACTAAATAATGTACTCATATTTATGGAATTGATAGATAATAAGCATAAACCTATTCTAGCTTTGCGTTTATTTTTTTGCAAAACAAGGGTAGCGGCCTTCCAATTTTCTTTGTCTGTTATACATAAATTTCTTAATATTTTAATCAAATAACTACCTGAATGATCTAAACATTCACATTCACACATAAAATGCATATAATCTCAAATTTTCATCACTATAATTAAGGAAACTAACATATTTATATCTCAATATTCTTATTATATTTGACTCAATATATATCATGTCTTTATATAAGTAAGTAGATATGTTCTTTAATGATACCTTATATTTAAGGATGTTACCATCGTTATAAAATGAACAAACCATCAGCCATATCATCAATTTAAATATATGCTAAGATTGCACCTTAGTTACTAAATACATATATCGTTATTTATTTTTACTTCTTCTTTTCACAAGTGGTTTACAACGTCATGGTTGCTTATTAATGAATTTGTTTAATTGATGTTCATAACTAAGCTGAATTCATGATATCTATATACAGGTTAATAATGTACCATATAGCCCTATAAACTCTTTGAGAGCCCATTAATCTATTATAAATTAACTATATAAGTTTTTACTTATTTAACAGTATTAGTCAAACTACACATTTCTATGTTTAAGTGGACTAATTAGCCCTTGTCAATATGCTTACTTTATTTTATTCTCAGTATCTTGTAAACAAGAAATTAGCTATGAGATATTATGGACAATTGATATTATAAATATTCCTAAAGGATGCATACAACATTATTATTACATGAAATGTTTTACTCTTCTCTATGTTAATTCACTTTCATTTCGAGTAAATTCCAAACCAAAATCTTATTTAATAGTTTAGTAAACCATGGCCATAATTCACATTTAATACTTATACATTCATGCATAATTTCTAGCTAAAATAATAATTTTTTCAGTTCTTGATACATTACGTATGCATCAATTTTAAGTTTCACTTATTCATATAATTAATACATATAGCCAAGGTGTCTAATGCAGAAGATTTTAATTTCAATATGTACCATGCACCCTTAAATAGCCTAACATTTCATCACCTATATTGACCTTGAATTTTCACCTTCATGTATGCATTCTCACGGGCCGGTGCATGAAGTTGGCCTTTTTATGCGTATTATGTTTTCTTGATACAACTTGGCACTGGTCTCCATTATTAAAACCAAGTTGTGTATACACATTTCATAGTCTTATAAGCCATTTAGACAAACGGTGCATCTAGTTTACGACTTTAGTAAACCAATAAGTATAATGAGTTTTCAATTATATATTATGCATATAGTTAAGATTCCAATTATATGCATCACACACCCCATTATATGTGATACATATAGTTGGAAAATATCAAATTTTCCCACACTACTAACGCATTTTTATGCTTTTCCCTTTAGGTTTTATAAATACCCTTCAAGTAATAACTTTCAAAGGATATTTAATCCACCTCTAAGGTAAAACTTGGTTAAAATTAACTCTCAAATAATTATAATTTAATTAAGTACTTAATTAGGTAATTAGTGACTAATTAACCTCACTTAAACCCTTATCATGTTTGAAAATCAAGGTTAGAGCTCATTAAGCATTGGTGAGTATGAATCTTCTTCTATTTTCTCTTTTCCTCTTGATTCTCTCTTGTTTTGATGGGTATTGATTATGAGATTTATGATTTTTAAATACCACATTAGCATTTATAGCTTCATGATTTATGACATTCAAATATTTGGCTTTTCATTCATGTTTTTGCTAAAAACTTAATTTACTTTATTGATGAATAACTTTATGCATCGTATATTATGCTTCATATGTCATATATATTGCTTTGTGCACCATATATAATTATGTTTCTTCATTTCATGTGTCATATATAACACTTTGTACATCACATATAATGTTCTAGGTTGGTAGAAATTTGAATTTTCAATCATGTTTTCTTCATTTTTTGATCCATTCAAAGTCATTTATGATCTCACAGTAATCTAAATGATCTAAATTCATCATAAATTGCTTTAATTTGATTAATTTTAGCTTCAAAATTAATTTTTTGAATTAAATGCCACTTTTAAATTTGATTTTTTACTATTATATGATTGAAGTTGAATTAGATGTTGATTTTATCTCTAATTGATGTTTGATGATATTAAAGTATTCCAATTTCAAATTTCATGATCAATTTGATTGATTTTGCCATTAAATCAATTCAATTTTGCTTAACTTTTCAATTAAATGCCACTTTTAATTGTAATTTATGATCACATGACATGATTAGACTTAATTAAATGATGAATTCATTTTTAAATGATGTTATATGATCTTAGAATCTTTCAATTTATATCTGATCAATTCTTACTTAAAACTTAATTTACTAAATTGCTTTTCTAAATTAAATTCTATTTAATTTGATTTTTATGTTATTTAGATAATTGGAATTGACTTGGGAAGTAAATTAAGTACAACTGACATTTATGAGTGATATTGGAATTTCCCTCACATTTTCATGACATTTTCATGATTTAACTCGTATTAATTGCATTTTCATGAATATTGCTAATACATTCAGTAGACCTTGATCCATGATTCATGCTTGCCTACAGCATCAAATTGAACAATCATGTCCCAAAATCTTCTTTATTACTTAATATTGATTATTTGCATTTTTAACATCCATTTTGATTCGTGTTGTCTGAGATCCCTATCTTGCCTTTCCCATAGTGGAGTGGAAGAGACATCACTTAATGTCTATTTTGTATCATCAAAGATCATTTGTAATAGAATAAGATCCTATTTTACTTGATTTCCCTCGCATGTATGTCTTACCATATTCTGCATGTGTCCCCCTATCTCTTATATTCCTTTCTACGAGCCATTATTATTATTGCTTTATTGTTTAGCTTCGCTTTATTTACTGCCATGCTATGTGTCATGTAATTATATTCATGCTTATAGATGCAATATGCTTGTCTAAGAATAGTTCACTGCTTACTATGATAAAAAATTTTAACTCTAAAATGAATAGATTTCCAACACTCAAACCTAATCTTTAAAGGGTTTAACTTAGCACTTATGCTATGGCTTGGTTGAATAATTTTCTAGAACCATTTGGTGGTAACTCCATTATATATGACCTTACCATAGATCTATATCATACCTTAAGGGAGCCTCTCAGAAAGATCACCTTTTCGCTCTAAGCTGGCCCCTAACCACTCGCTATCATGTAGAGATATGCTCATAGTGGTGACTTCATTGAGGACTTACGATAAAAGAGTGGTAGCATTGAAATTTTAGAGTTTCACATCAATTTTATCATATTAAGTGAATTAATTATGTTCCAAAACATAAACATTCGTGTATCACACACCACCCTTGCCCTTTCTTAACTAGTAATTATAGGTGCGCAAGTATCTTAGGCTCCATTTAACTCTTCAGGAAATTAAGTTTGCCTTCACCACTCATTACTTAGTACTGTAGACTATCAATGATTCTTGACCAGATAGACATGAGGTATACTCATATACCAATAATTCTATTGAGTTGAATAGGTTATGAACAACATAGCAGGAGACTTTAACCTATTTTACTAGATTAAGGCCCATATAGCTAACCACAGTAACATTCTAAACTAGGTCTCTTATGTCATATGTTACGTGGATTTATGCTTTGCCATGTTAATGGATTTGCCTAAATCTAGCCTATTTTCCTATCTCATATTGCTAAATAGGTTGCATAACCTTATGCTTATTCAATCAACATTCTTTTACCATTGCAATATGATATTCCAAAATACTATTGGACTTTTACCATAATCCTTCATATGATCTAGCAATGATCAAACTTTTATTTGCCTTACATGCTAAGAGTTCATGCGTTGAGTTTCTAATGTAACTCTAGGCTAGTATCCACCTAGGAGATTTTGGACTAATTAATCTTTTTGGAGGTATAAGGGCGAAAAGGAGCATTGTTGAATGCTACATATTTACTAACCTCTTTATATTTTCTATTAAACATGCATACATGCATGCTCATGCAATTTTCTCTAACTATTTTCTTTTTTCAACCATGATGTGGAATGTTTTTTAGCAAAGGCCATGCATACATTCTATGTATCGTATCACGTGCATCATAAAATAATACATACTCATACATTCATGCTAACTTTCTCTATCATGTGTAGAAAGATGATATACCCATAAATTCCTAAAAATGTTACATCATCATGTAAGATTACTTACTTAATTCTTGATGAAGCTTCACTTATTGCTGTTTAAAATCTAATTGACCAGTCAATGGCAAAGCTACTCTTCTCTGACTTCAAATCTCTCCTGCAATAGCATATTTGGGATGCCCTTAGCCTTAGGGAATATGTCACTTCTCCAGCTTTAATTAAGGATAAGGGGAAAGTTATCAACCTCTATGATGTAGAGATATAAGATGACATTCTACTTCATGTGCATGACAACTATAAATATAGAACAGTTGCAATCCATTTTGAAGACCAAAGGGATGGGATTTGATATTGATTTTAATGAGTTCACTGTTAAGGCTATCAAGGGGCTGCTTACTAAGTTTAAGCTTTCAAACATTCTCAAGTATAGTAGGATAAGATATTTAAAGAATCACCTCAAGATATACACTATATTGATGAGTATGATAGATCTTTTAGATGAGTAAATAATCTGATTATTCTTCATTTCACTTAAGGGACTAGTGTTGGCCTAGTATCATAATTTGAACAAGGTAACCATGGTCAAGTGGAAGCCTATTTACACTACTCTCTACAAGTAGTATAAGTTCAAGTTTTGATTTGGCATGACTCTGCTAGATATAGAGATATGAATTAGAAATGTAATGAATCCTTCATGGATTACTTCAGTAGGTGGATGGATAAGGTTACATTGGCCAAATAGAAGTCATCTAAGTCTGACATGATCAACAAGCTTATCATGAGGTCACTACCACTGTATCAGAATAAACTAAAGTATCAAATATTCTATACTTTTAAGGATATCTACTCAATTGGGTAAAGGATCAAGCAAATTGAAGAACTTAAAAAGAAGGAGGCTTCCTTCCTTAAACCTAAAATTACCATATACACCAAAATACCACACAAATCTCATCACATCAATGCCTTAGAGCCACCAAGAAAAATTCTCTGAAACACTAGCCAAACCCAAAGGTTCTTCAATCTTAGGATGCCATTTTTAAAGGTTTTGGGACATCTCCTTAAAGCCAAACTTATAAAACCACTTTAGACAAACTTCTAAACAGCACCCTTAGCCTTAGTAGATAACAAAACCTACTACTACTATCACCAACATTATGGTCATAATATTGATGATTACCACTCCTTTAGGCGAGCCATTCAAGATCTTATTAACTCAGGTGAACTCAAAGATCTTAAAAAATCCAAACTCTCAGCCAAAACTAACTTATACCTAACTATCATACAAGATCAACCATACATACATGATCTAATCAAGGTTCTTAAATTCCTTGACTTTTAGCTCTTTCCCTCCCCTTAACAATGAGGAGATTGTTAGACTTCTTACTATCAGCTTCAAACTTGGTCGTGGGTTTTATATTGGTGCTATAAACATTTAGTATGATAGCTCAAAGGATGAGTCTACAACTACTCAACAACCTGATACATCTGAAGCAAGGGTTCATAAATCAAAGAAGGGTTAGTTAACTGGGACTCCCAAATCAGTAAGTTAGCACCTAAGGCTCCTAAATAATAAAAGCAGTTAGATGGTAACAAGATGTCCTCTCGAATTCATAACATGACCTAAAGTAGTAAGGTGTTCACTTCTTTCAATCTCAGGAAGAAACTAGATGCTCTAAAGAAGCAAACAAAGGCAAGACCCATTATGGATGAGGTTGGACCTAGTAATACACCAGCTCCATAACCTACTGACAAGGATAAAAAGGTTTCTCAGCTTAAGAATGTAGTCATCAAGTAGTTAAGAAGATTCACACCAACATTAGTACTTGGGACTTAGTGTTATCCGCCCAACAACATTGATGGGTCGTCGTCAAGGCACACTTTAGCATGAGGATTTCTCCTTTTGCTACTACCTACAACATGAAAAGTTAATTGGTGAACAAGTTATAGTCTAGCATGATCACCTTCTTTGATACGAATTTATTGATTGAGGGCATGCATCACAATAAAGCATTCTTTATTAGGGTGCATATCATGAATTATTCCACTCCATAAGTCATGGTAGACGATGGTTCAAGCATTAATGTCTGCCTACTTAAGATACTTCCAAAACTTGGAATTCAATTTTCAAACTTAAAGCCATCTAAGACTATCATCAAGATTTTAGATGAGTCTAAGCGGAAGGTTATCATTACATTCATTTTAATTATGATTATCAAGTCAATCGAGTCAATTATTAAGTTAATAGTTTTAGACATCCTAATATTTTTTACATTACTATTGGGCTAACCATGGTTCCATCCATTAGGAGGTATGCTACTCACCCTACACTAGAAGATAAAATTCCTACATGAGGAGGGTGTAGTAACCATTATTGTTGATGATGAGGTTACCTTAGACTATATCAGAGAGGATGTTCCTCTCATGACTAGTTTCCAGATCATTACTATCTGAGAACCTGAGCCATGCTTATACCAACCAAGACTCGTTGTGGAGAAGATGATGCTTAACATGAATTTCATTCCTAATAAAGGTTTAGGCTACTACCAGTAAGTTTTGGTGGAGTTCAATATCCTTATAATCATGTGGGAGGAGAGATATTATATTGGGTTTGATCCATATGCTTTGCACAAGCCAGAAAAGTGTAAGATGGTTATTTTTATCCAGGGGTAAGCCCAATATGATTGATCACATGAGTTGATGAATTTAGATGATTTCTTTGATAAGGAGCTTGCCATCTTTGGTAATGTTTATGATTTTTTAGCCTTGACAACATATAAAAGCCTTTGCTCTAGGGTATGAAGACATGTCAAGTGTTGATCAAACTATTATAGAGCATAAAATTTCAATCAAGCCTGGGTTTAAACATGATAAGTGGAAGCTATGTTGGCTCTAACCAGAATAGGCTCAGAAGATTAAGGAGGATATTCAGAAGCAGCTAGGTAGTAAGTTCCTTAAGATAGTTGATTATCTAGAATAGTTAGCTAATGTGGTTCCAATACTTAAGAAAGATGGTAGTCAGGGTTTGTGTAAATTATCAAGATCTAAATAAGGCATGCCTAGAGGATGACTTTTCTTTACCTTACATTAACGTATTAGTTGATAATGTAGATATTAGTGCTATGTACTCTTTTGTAGATTGGTTTTCTGAGTACAATTAGATTATCATGGCCATCATTGATAATGTGAAGATAATTTTCATTACATAATAGGGGACGTATTGCTACAAGGTTATGCCCTTTGGTATGAACAATGTAGGTGTTACTTATTAAAGGGCTATAATAACCATATTATATGATTTAATCTACAAAAACGTTGAGGTCTACATGGATGATATGATAGTGAAGTCTCTTACTAGAAAAGATCATCTTGTTGCTCTTGACAGATTTCTCATACGGGTTGAGAAGTAAAGGCTCAAACTGAATCTGAAGAAGTGCATATTTGAGGTGACATCTGGCAAGTTGTAAGGTTATATAATCAATTGGAGGGGTATTAAAGTGGATTTAGATAAGGCTAAGTCCATCCAAGAAATGCCTATAGTCAAAGGGGTATTGAAGTAGATCCGGACAAGGCTAAGTTTATTTAAGAGATGCTTATTCCTAAAAGTAAGATAGAAGTTAGGGGATTTTTGGGCTAGCTCCAGTACATTTTCAGGTTCATTTCTAAGCTCACTACCATATGTGAGCCTATCTTTAAGCTTTTGAGGATGAACCACCCTTTGGTTTGGGATGAGAACTACTAAGCATTACCTCTCTAATCCATTAATTCTGCAACCGCTTTGACCAAGGAAACCATTACTGCTCTATCTAGTTTTGGACGAGGAGTTAGTGAAGCTATGATGGGTTAAGAGAACAAATTCAGAGTCAAGCATGTTATTTATTACTTGAGTAAGAAGTTGTTATCAATAGAATGCAAATACAACACTATTGAGAAACTATGGATGGCTATGATTTGGGTTACCAAATAGCTCAAACACATTAAATACATAACTTTAATAACTCTAATGAAACAATTTAGTTACTAAGTTAATATTTATTTTCTTCTTTAATTAGCTTTCACACATGCTAAACACCACGTTTAATTAATTTTTCATAAATGAATCTATAACTCCGGTCCTTAAATTAATATGAAATTTCTTATCTTCTAAATTACCTAATCAACATAGAAATTTATTTTTATAATTTAAGATATATTTTTATATATAATTCACAAAAGTGTGTATCATGTAAATTTATCAATGCTAAATCCACATATTTATAAGATGAATTCATTAACTCAATCATCTAGTAAGTGCATAAATAACATTTGCTATGTCATATCCTCATTTTTAACACACACTATAATGATGGAATTATTGATGTGCTATGCTTTACATGTGATTTTAATTGAATGATGACATGAAATTATACGATATGTGAATATGATGAAAAATAAATGATGTGTTATATGATGTTATGATGTTAAGATGATAATTAAATTGAGGTAATATCAAAATAATAATTAAATGGATATGACGTCAATGATAATTTGATGGATATGGTATCGAGTACACTTGAAATATTTAAGCATGATTAATTAAGATAATTAATTAAACATATAAATATTCATATAAAATAAGGTACGTAAATATATTTCATACGTATATCAAATATTAAGATGATTTTAGGAGTATAAATGTATAATTGAATAATGTTAGTATGATGTGTGTATATATTTATATATATATACGATTTTGGTATATGGAATGTATAGAGGAGGTATAATTAAGGTATAAGTGTATTAATAATGTATTAGTGTATGTATAGTATATTAGTCTTAAAATAATGGAATGGAATGGATTAGGATGATGTAATAAATATAAGATATTAAAAAGGAAATTATAAATGATATAATTAATTAATTAATTAAGTATATATGAATATAATTAAATAAATGGATATTATTAGTTAGTGGATATTTAAGAAAATATATTTTAATTGGTATGGAGAAATGTGTTAGTGGAGGAATATAATATTGGGTATATTGGTATTTGAAAAAGGTGGTATGGGTAATTGTAAAAGTGGTATGGGTATTGGTGTAAGTGGAAGGAAAGAAAAAGTTAAATAATAATAGTTTATTAGTTAGTGAAAAAAAATAGAAGGGGTTATTATACTAATAAATGAGTATTGGAGTATAATTAAGGTATAATAATATATATAAAAGGAATTGATTGGAGGAATTTGAATTGAATACATATAAAAATACATATAAGTATGACTTAAGGGCTATAATCATGTGTGTTGAGGGTGCATTATTGTCATGATAGAACCACCTTATCCATACACTCCTTGTATACATATTTTCCTCTCATTTCACTTAACCTACACATTTCTTTCTAACTTTCAAAGACTTGGCCGAAACCTCCATTCTCTTTTCTTTTATTTTTCTTCTTTTCCTCCATTTCCATACTTTATCATCTTCTTTCATCTCAAGAAAACCAAAACTGCACTTCATTCTTTCTTCATTTTCACTTCAAACTTCATGTATATCATGAGATCTATGTGTTTAGCATAAGATTTTATTCAAGACTTCTTCTTTTTTTATGAGTTTTTGAAGAAGCCAAAGCATTCTCTTCAAGGAAGCTAAAAGTTACATCTTTTCTACTTCTTTTGGCTTTGATTTTTCAAGATCAAGCTAAGTTCATGCGTTTTCCTTAAGGTTTGGCCAAATATCTCTTATTCTTCTTCTTCTTTATGATGACTGAAACTTCTTCTTCATGATTCCGTAAGAATAAGGCTAAAACTACTAAGATCTAAAAATTTTATGAAAAATCGCAACCTTCTTTGATACATAACTTTATTTTATGTCCGATATAACTTCTAAATACATGCATGTGTGTTTTTTATTTGTAGACCAAGTTTAAAGGAAGTCAAGAAGTGAGGATCCTTTTAGATCCATGAATAGATCAAGTTTGAGACAAGTTTAGTATGGATCTTTGTTGTTTTGCTTAAGGTGACTATTGGTAAGTATGTGTTAGACCCTATGTTTTGATATATGAGTCACGTGTGAGTCAATTTTAAGTTATTTGCAATTTTTTAATAGTGTTTTTGTGTTGGTACGGGCGTACCAAATAGCTTAGTTAAGTGGTATGGCCATACGACTGACCGTACCTAGTTAGAACTGTTTGATTGAGCTTAGTATGGGCATACCATTGGTTGGTACGGGTGTACTGTTGCTCGCAAGAAAATGGTTTATCAATAAACCTGTTTTGGTACGGGCATACTGTCACACCCAGCCCACCAGGAGTAACATGCTCCCGTAGAATATACAATGATCTCCCTTCAAGGAAACCATCATACACCCTACAAGGGATAATCATTACCTACGTATCATGCATGTGATAAATAAAAGTAAAGGCAAGCA
>CANYBF010080691.1:0-13052 GCA_948192965.1 Dalechampia spathulata
TTAAAGTAGATTTTAGAAGAATTGAAATTTTAAATGTTAAGATTTGTGAGTATTCGGCCATATTGAAAATAATGGACAAAATGGATATTCAATTAAGTAAATAAGTGGTATTTTAAAGGTTTAATTAAGTTATAATAAATAGTATATGTTGAATTAATATAAGCCAAAGGAAGTTGATTTAAATTAAGCATATGATGAAGTATAATTTGAGATGTTTGAATATGACTTATAGTGAGTTTAAATTGAGAACTAAAAAGGATATTTAAGTATCATAAGTGCTATTAAAAGTTTATTTAAGTTAATAATGGAATGATAGAATGAGATTAAGTTAAGTTATGATATAAGTAACTTAAGAATGCTTGCCTAAGGTTAAGGAGATTTTAATTGAAATATATGCTATAATTGTTATATGGATTTAAATGATTATTGATTTAAGAATAATTAATGGTTTAAGAAGATTATTAAGTGAATAATTAAGAGAAAGAAGCATTTATTACTAAGTATAAGATTATTCATGATATTATTAGAATAAAGTTGATTTAAAAGACTATAAGGTAAGATTAAAGTCTAGAATCTGATTTAAGTTATGATATGATATTATATAAACAGAAATAAGATTATGACAATTTTATGAATTAATAATGACATAGTAACTATTAAGTTATTTAAAGAATGAATCATATTAGGAATAAAGGAATGAATGAATTAAATAGAAAATGATGATCAAATGGTACTTAAAAAAATAGAATGACTTTAAATTAAATAAGTTATTACTAAGGTGAATATTAAGCAGTAAACTAAAGGAAACACATTAGGAATGACATTGATTTATTTAGTGGTATATAAATATAAAAATGATAAGAATGAATTTAATTACTAATAAAAGA
The DNA here is from genome assembly GCA_948192965.1 of Dalechampia spathulata. NCBI lineage: Eukaryota > Viridiplantae > Streptophyta > Magnoliopsida > Malpighiales > Euphorbiaceae > Dalechampia > Dalechampia spathulata. The sequence goes on from CANYBF010080691.1 coordinate 888, forward strand.
TAAATATTGATTTTGAAATAGGTAAACTAGTGGAAAATATTCACGAATCATCCAAGGATATTAACAAAGGGAAGGATATATCAGGTTTGTGCTAATATGTTTAAAGTCCTCGATCATTAAATGATCAAAGAGGCAAAGGTTTGGTAATGCAATAGCATTATATTTTATAACAATTTAAAGTTAATTATGTATCATATATATATAATGAACATAAAGCATTCAATATAAACATGACATAGCATGACATGGTGAAATAAGGAGAAAAAGAATACGATGTGATATGAGAAAAAGGCTAAATGATTATACTGGGCACAATGATATAAATTCCTACGGGAATAAAATAATATGTTATCATGATATGAAAGAAACAGAATTGAAAAGCAAAATGATAAATGAGCTCATATGTAAAGAATCAAGTTATGTTATAATGGAAGGCCCAGTAAATGTGCATTTAAATGAAATGATGGATCAAGGAATAAGAGGGAGAATGCATAGCATAAATGCATTCTCGTATATATGCACTAATCATAATTCATGACATACAATATGAATGCATGATATGATTAAATGATATATTAACTTCATTTGAATACTTATTATGGTTAGAATTTCATCATATTTTAAGATAGTCATGCTACATGATTCATACCTATATGACATGATATACAAATGAAATATACATGATATCTGAAATGTATGACATAATGATTTCTTGGCATCAACATTTCATGAAATATAAATGCCTTAAGTTTTACATGCTATATCTAGCACCACTGAGTTTATACTCAGCATTTGTTAATTGATAAACGCAGGACCAAGCAAAGTAGCTGAACCAGAACGTTAGAAGTAGTAGCTGGACATATCAAAATTTTTTGGTAAATGGTTTAAGTATTCCTTCAGACTTCTATCTTGGCAAAACTAAGATATGTATAATATTAATGTGTGTATATTATAACTTTGTTGACATAAGTATGATGTTATAAACTGGGACAATAAATGGTTTAGATTAATATAAGTTTGCATGCTAGTTGTTTGTATATAAAAAAAGATTTATGGAATATATGGAATCATTTGTAGGATAACTATTGACTTCTTTAGTTAGGAAGTTAATAGTCAATCTATGGGAGCATGTTACACAGCCGAAAGATGTGACAAATGTTAAGGAGTTGGTCGAGAAAAATCAATATGATGGTGATTCCCCTTAGGGATTTCAAATTGATACTTGGTATTGATTTTCTGTAAAAAAGCAAAGGTTGCTTTAATGCCCCATCTTAATGGTATGATGATTACGAGTGAAAATCATCTCAATTTTATTCCTTGTGTTTTTCCCTATGATAAGCCTAAGGAGAAGAAGCTAAAAGATAGTCTAATTTGGCCTTGTCAGTGGAGAAATAACTAAGAAAGGGAAAGAAGATGTACTTGACTATATTAGTTGAGATCAAGCCAGACATACATATAGAGGAGCCAAACTACATAGCTGAACTCTTGAAGTAGTATGCCAATGTGATGCCTTTGGATTTGCCCAAGAGTTTACCACCAATGAGGGCCATTGATCATAAGATTGAGTTGATCCATGGTGTTGGGCACTCTTTCCAAACCATCTTATCATATGTTTCTTATGGAGTTGATTGAATTATTGAAATAGTTAAATGATTTACTTGATGCAAGATACATTTAGCCTTATATGTCATACCTCTCATAGTGCAATATGCTTTCGTAGAATAGTTAATAGTCTCCAAGTAAGGGAAATTATTAATTATCCTACTAGGGATGTATAAAAATTTTTCTTTTTACCTTTTAAAATTTCTATCTTTGTAAAAGAAATAATGCATACAAGTAATTAGAAAGCATGAATAATTTATTTCTCTTAAACTTAATGCTTATAAAAGCCATATAAATTATTATATTTGAAAAACAATTGCATTTACTCTTGATAAGCAATTCGTAGTAAAACTCATATAGTATGCAATGTTTAAAAAGTAAGACACAATATCCAAACTTATACATACACATATGTACTGTTTTATGTGCAAATCTAGTTAAATAATACATGAAATATATAGAAGTACATACTACTAATCTAATTCCTTCCCATCAAAATGAGTCTTATTGAGTTGTTGCCTTGGGATTCATATGCTTCTAGCCATATACTAACCTGCATCCATTAAATGATGAATGCTGAGTATAATTACTTTCAAAAATCACTTTCGTTTATTTTAAACATAAAGAATTATAGAGTTGCAACTGTCTTTATGGGATCGACCCTTACTTCCACTGCTACAAAATCATAGTTCTTACATGTTAGTAGTAAAGAATTAATTTGACGGTATCGACACCCGATCATAGAGACCATATGTATATTCTTGCATTTCATTCCATATTATGCTCGTATAGGTCAACTAGGGTCATTTATACTCTTTTCATGTCTTTAGATATTTATTAACATGTTCAAGTAACATATGATCTCTGAACCTTAATAAGTGATCCATTAGTCATTTACCCTTTCTTTATATTTTACCATGTTTCATAACATTAATTAAGTATATAATGTATTAAAATAACCATTATATGCATATCATCTTTACTTAATGCACTTAATGTATAATATAAGTCATTCACATTGTTTTAGTCCTTAAATATTCTTATATAAGCATAATTGTACTTAACTTAAGCATGTAAATCAATATCTCGCATATAGGATCTTCACTTTTGTATTTTAGGTATTTCGTATAGGTCATGCCCTTATAATACATTTCATGACATATCACATCTTTACAACCATTTGTATATGCATACATTAACCATACATATGCATATTCATGGTTTAATCAAGCATCTAATATGTTAATGCATCCATATAATTTTTATTATTCCTCAAGCCATAAGCATTTATGAAGTTATTCACCTTATCCATGCAACTTATCACCTTTAAGCATTCATATTTATTTATAAAATGTAGCCATAGTTCCACTTTAATTCATCTTGAACATGTAAGCATGACTTCATCTTATAGTATTCCGCATTTCACTTATAGTGGTTATATTAGTATTTGGCCATTCCTAGTGTATTAGTCAATATTTCTTACATGAATGTATATAAGTACTATTGGTATCCTTTTGATAACAATATATGTTATTAATCTCATACATGCCTTAACTCACTCATACGTTCATGTTCAAGTACCCATATTAGTCATATTTAGGCATAATAGCATGTAAGACATGTTTTTTTAATCCATTATGCATGTATAAAGCACTTAGCATTCATGTTTTGAACATAATGCATTAAGGTCATTTTATACCTCTAAGTATGTATACATATGTATAAGAGAGAGTAATGAGGTCTAAGTGTGCATGGCTTTAAGTTTTAAAGCTAGGAACATGCATTCGTTAAGGTGTCAAAACGTACTAGTCATGTTACTATTCATATGGTAAGGTGCACTATTCATTTGGTCATTTTCTTTCATGAATTCTTCATGTTCATTTATTATGTTCATACCTTCTTGGTGGTTTTATGGAATAATTCATTAACCATGCATAGCACTCACATTTAGGCCTCCATCTTATACCCATAATAAAGTATTAATCCTTACAAATAAGGTACCAAACCATGTGCAATTAAAGTATGCAAGTTCATATGTCAAAACCATAAATTTTTAATTTCCATTTCTGTACCTCCATACATGGCATCCCAATTTTGTATAACCAAATGACATTAAAATTAATCATAATTTATACCATTAGAAACTAGACTCAATAAGCTTTAATTTTATTTATCACATGCAATTTTTGGACATCATTAAGACAGTCAAAAGTTGATTTGTCGCATACCCTTAAATTCTGCCCATAAAATCTGATTTTTGCATATATTAACATACTTCAATTAAATGGACTTGTAATCAATTATTCACTTGCATAAATTTACATATTTAAACACCACACACTCCTATAAAATAGATCATAAACTTACATTAAAGTTCACATATCATTTTGCATGCAAAAAACCTATGCAAAGTTACACTTTTGCATAATACACTAAAATACACATTCTTAGCATATTACTAAAATATACATTCTTAGCATACCACTAACTTGCACAATTTGTCCACTTTTAATGCATGAACATATTCTCCTAAGTCATAAATTTGATCAACATAATCAGTTTTGTAAATAAACATCTACAACTTACATAATACATAATTTTTACATAAGACACATAAGTGTCCTATATGCTGCCTTTATGTGTTTCTATGCATACCTTTCTCATTTAACATCCAACCCATCTTGAAATCATACCATACTAAATAAACCCATAAATATACATGTTACACATAATCTTAGACCCAAATCACCAACAATCATGCACTTAAATTCCATTAAAAACAAGTTACATAAAGCATGCATCTATGTTGCCCCCTTTGTAAATACCTTAGCATTTCCATATTATAATTTCATTTTACATGCAACCAGACTTCATTTTCATACTATCAACATAATATTCAATCATGTTTAATCACAAAGCAATACACGACACACTTCTACCAAATTAAAACCCAAGAAACCAAAATTTCTTCATTTTGGGTAGCAACTTTATTTCCATCATCACTTAAATTTTCTTCCAACTTTCATGCATTTTTCATGTTCTTCATCATAAATAATTACCTCAAGCACCTTATACACACTTGAAACAGAAACTTAAAAGTAATTTACATGTAGTTCTTTTTAGGGTTTTCATACAAAAATTCATACACATACAAAATGTATTTTAATTGCTTCAAACATACATATTTGACACTTCTTTCATTTTCTTCCATTCTTCCACCAAATTTCATGCATATATGTATTATTCCTTACCTTGAAAAAAACCTTCACATGTTTTAAACATGGACTATAGCAAAGAGTAAGAAGCAAGGAGCATGCACACAAAAAAAAATAGCTAAAAACACCATGAAAAATGAAATCTACCTAAGAAATTACCCTGGAAAAGTGATTTTCTTTAAACTAGAAGAAAAAGAGGAGGAGAAGAAGATTATTTCAAATTAGGGAAGGAAGAAATATGCAAAAACTACCCATATTTCCTTTTAATTGATATTGATTTGATTTAATGCAAAATTCAAAGAAGGAACCAATCATATGTTGACACTTGTCAACACCCTACTAGTTTATTTATTTAACTTTACTTCTTCATCTTTTATTTATTTATTTCTTTATTTAAAAATATACATGATATAACCATCATAACATACATGTCATACATAACATAACATTGCTATATACATATATAAATTTTAGTTTTGATATTTATCCTTCACCTTTTTATGAAATGATATTTATGTCCTTAATTACTCCTTAACATATTTTTAATTCTAACTTCACCTACAGTTTTATTTATACATTTTAACATATACATTCTCATAGAATAACATGTCTAACATGCCAAAGCATCACATTTCACTTATAAATTCCATCATAAGGCTTCATTTAAGGCATTCAACAAAAACATTCTAAATGCACATTATAAGGTATATATAACTTATTTTCATCACCTTAATCATCTTTTCACTTTCTTTTCATTCATTTATCTATAAATTCCATATCACATGGAATTTTTTTCATCTTTAATACATCCAATAGTACATGTAGCATATCAAAGTATTCATTGATCATTGCACATTCATGCATTTCATGCATTAACCATTCATTCACTTTAATTCATGCATAAAATGCAAGCATACAAGGATGCTATGAATGTGGGTGTGACAATCTAAGGCTCCATACAATGCTCTTATGTTAGTTCAAAGGATGCAAGATCGATCATGATATATGTATGTTGATTATCATGCCTTGAATAAAGTGACAATGAAAAATAAATATCCAGTCTTATTGATACAAGATCTGTTAGATAGGTTGAATAAATCTCACTAGTTTACGAAGTTGGACTTGTGGTTGAGCTATTGACAAGTGAGAATTTCTAAGGGTGATGAAGATGCTAAGACACCTAGGTTATAAGATATGGCTCATATGAGTTTCTAGTCTTTTGGCTTAATAAATGCACTGCTACATTGTCACATCCACACACACACCACATCCTTGTGTGCATGCATTTTATGAATATATTATAGAGAATGACTAATTAGTGCATGAAATACATGAATGAGATATGATGCATGAATGTGTTGACATAATGAATATGATATAAAGTGCTTTATAGATAAAGGAATTTCATATGATATGGAATTGATAGCTAAAATAATAAAAAAAAAAGGTGAAAAGATGATTATAGAAGTGTTTATGCACTAAAGATGTGATTTTGGTATGTTTTTATTAAATGTTCTTTATGAAATTCCATGATGGAATTTATACTTGTGCCCTTAAAAATAGAAGCAACAACATGCTCGACTTGAGTATACCTCTACTTAAGTTGAGTAGGATGATAGAAAAATAAGATCCATAGAGACAGCAGTGTACTCGAGTTGAGTACAATGCTAGAAAAGAATATTAAGACCACAGAGGCAACAACGCACTCAAGTTAAGTAAGGTAGTAACATACTCAACCCGAGTATGGATGACACTCAGGTCGAGTATAATTCTGGAACTAAATTGGAAGTGGCAATAAAATAAGCAACAATGTACTCAACTTGAGTATGATGACACTCAGGTCGAGTACAACTGTGGAAACGAATTTAAAGTGGTAGCAAATATACAAAGTGATGTCTTATCATGTTTAACATGTTATTATGTGATAGGTGTGCTTTAAAGTGTATAAATATAAATTAAAGTAAAGTTAGAAGTAATGGTATATAAAATTTTAAGCTAGGATATAAATGACATTTCAAGGAAAGTTAAGGTTATAATTGGAAATTATGTTATATATGGTTTATGTTCATAACATTATGATGTATGGTAAGTGCTTTCTTATGAACCTAATTATGATGTAAAAATAAGTAATTAAGAAGAAAGAAGCAAGTTAATTAAGGAATGAACTAAAGCTTGACAAATGACACTTTATGATTGGTCACTCTTATATTAAAGTCAAAAATTGAAGCATCTTATCTTAAGGATATGCATAAAACATTTTCCTCATCCTTTTCTTCCAACATAACACTTTCTTCTTTCCTCCTTCTTCTTTTAATCTTCACTTAAAAGAACAAAACACTCTTCTAAGGTAAATCATGCATATATTTTGATTTTAATGCTCTTTTGGTGTTCTATATGCTCTTCTCATGTTTTCTTCTTCTTTATGTTTTCTTGTATCTTAAAAGAGGAAGTAAGTTGTTATAAGGTTGTGTTGATTATGTTAAAATGGAAGAAATTGGATTGTTTGGTAAAATATAGGAAGATTAGGTTACTAAATTCGGTGCTCTCTTATAACTAGATGGAATTCTGTTGTGATGTATGGATTTTGTATAAATCCCTTATTTGTAACCCTAGAATTTATCATTTTAGTTGCTCCTTAAAATGTCTAAATGGTGTTTAAAGGTGTTTAGAGGGTTTGTTATGCTCAATGATTAAAGAAAAGATGATTATATGTATTGGTAAATAGAAATTCAATTTGTTATCTAATTTAGGAATATTTTAGATTTTATTCTTTTAAGGAGAAAAAGTGTGTATTCTTAGAATTTGTATAAAAAAATGATTGAATAATGTCTTTATATGTTAAAAATGGGTTTGGTTGCATGTAAGGGTTCATTAGTGGGCAGCAAGTGAGTTATAATGTGTAATATTATGTATTATGAGAAATATGAATGTATGATTGCAACTCTAGATATATTGCTTATAGATAAGACTTAAGATAACTTTTTTGTACATTAAAAGTGACCATATGATCAAGTTATAGCATAGGAAAAATTGCACAAGTTAGTGGATGCTGTTAAAATGTGAAATGTTATAAGATAGTATAATGATTATATGTTCATTATGAATCAAAGTTGATTTAGGATTTCATATCATGATTGAATATGGATTATTTAAAATGAGAAGCCAAGTACAATATGTGAATGACTTTACTAAATGGATGTAAAATGAAAATGCTACAAGTTTAACGGATGAGACTCATACTTCTTTACAAGCTATCGATAAAGGCAAAGTGGTAGCAGGTTTATGTTATCCATCTTATGACCCCACATAGAGTCTTAAAATGATGATATCTCACTTAATTGCTTATGATAACAATGTAGTGAGTTTATATTGTGAATGGTATCACATGATCATCATTGCTTACATTCATTAAAGCATGAGTCATGCATTATGTCATGAATGATTCATACATAAAGGCATATTCATGACATATCATTCAAAGGATATAAGGGGGAAAAGAAAGTGATATACAGAGCAATGTTCATTGATAACTTACTAGGTCATACAGTTATTATCGATTCCCTTGATGGAATCATATAGTATAGGTTCCTATCATGGAACCATAGAGAAATGTTATGTTCCTATAGGAACCAAAGAATGATATAATACCGGTATAGAGAGAAAATGGACCTAGGATGGGATTGTGCATAATCATACAGAAAAGAAATGAAAAGTTACAGGAAAATCAGAGGGAGAATGCAAAGCATGAATGCATTCTCACAGACCTACATTATCATTCATATATCATGAAAGTATAGAGCATGGAATGATGAATGCACTACAATTGTGCTTGTGTAGAGATGTACACAGAGTAATAAAGTCCAGTGTAATATTTGATATAGAAAAGTTACCATGGATTCTCTTATGGTATTTATTTATTTCTTTATATAGTATAAAATAAGCATTACTTATAATAGCTAACGAGTGAAGCAAAATGGCATGATATGATACAGTTATACTGCTTAATGTTAGTTTACCCCGATTTAACTTTAATACGTTATTTATGATACATGCTCATGTCATTTACTTATTTTATAGCACCACTAAGTTTTATACTCAGTGTTTGTCATTTAATGAATGCATGACCAGGACCTTCATGCAAGAGTTTAGGCTGATCGATTTACAGTTAAGGGAGATTGTGATTTAAAGAATCTCATTCTCAAGGTAGCTTTGGACCAATATAACATACTCCATGGTGTTCTTATATGCAACTTATTATATTAACTTTAGTAGAAATAATACTTATATAATGTATTTTTATGTTATATGTACTATCAAAACCACCTTATCATGTAAAATTAAATATGCAGATTACATATAAGGAATTATGGTATGAGTATGCATGATAAATGTAAGACATATTTTTTAAGATATAATGGATGCATACTTTTGTGTATTGTTATTACACATGTTTATAAGTATTATCGAATGACAGATATATATATATATATATATATATATATATGTTGTCAAACATAACTAAATGAAGTATGAGAAATAAAAAAAATTATATTGATCCCTTGTAGAATAATTGATGATTTCCTTGCTTAGGGAATTATTAACTATTCTACGGGAGCGTGTCACGTCGGATTGGGGTGTGACATACATTCCATAGCTTAATGAATGATGTATTGTATGAATTTCTTGATAATTTTATTATTATTTATCTAAATGATATTATGATTTACAATAACTTGCTAGAAGATCATTTAGTACATTTGGGGAAGACGTTGTCTTGCTTGTGGAAACATGAGTTAGATATGGAGAAGTGTGACTTTGCCCATTGAGAGATTAAATTCTTGGGTCACTTGTTTATTAATTACAAAGTAAGGATGGATCCAAAGAAGGTGCAAGCTATTATGGATTGGGAAGCACCTACCAAGGTGATAGAGTTATAGCCATTCCTTGTTTTGGAAAATTTTTAACACAAGTTCATTGTTAGTTATTCGAAGAAAGATACCCAACTAATGAATTTTCTATAAAAGAACAATATATAAGTATGGGTAGATGCTTCTAAGGGAGCATTTAAGGGCTTGAAATCAACTATTATCCCGAAACCTATCTTATAGTTACTTAATTTTAATCACTTTTTGTAGTACATAAAGATGCTTTTAACAAAGCTATTGATGGAATGTTGGTGTAGGAAGGCCACATTATTGCATTTAAGAGTTAGAAGCTAAATGGTGTATAGCATAAATAATATACTTATGAGAAGGAAATGGTTTTTATGATACATTTCTTATAGGTCTTGCAAGTATATTAGCTAAGAAGAAAGTTTAAGGTGTTGATAAATAATATGGCAAATGCCTTCTTCAAAACTCAAAGGAAGTTATCTCTTAAGTAGGCTCGTTGGTAAGAATGTCTTATTTAATACAATATTATGTGAAAGCACAAGCTTGTCAGGTATAACTAAGTAGTAGATACACTTAGCCAAAAAGAAGTGTTTAGTATTGTTTATTCACTTAATTATGTTGAATCTAATTTTCTTAATAGGATTAAAGTTAGTGTAGTTATCAATCAAACATATACTAAGTTGATTGAGTAGGTGAAGGAGGGTACTATTTGATGGTATTATGTTAATGATGATTTGTTATATTTTAAAGGGGTAGAATTTTGATGTTAAGCACTAATGGTTTATGAAAATAATTGCTAAAAGAGATATATGATTCCCCTTGGGTAGGGCATCTAAGTGTTAACAGATGCTAGCACTATTGTCTTGATTTGATTTTTACTCAAAAATGAAGGATAATATCAAGGCTTATATCATAATATTTATAGTGTACTAATTAAATAAGATAGTGTGGGAGAAGGAGAGAAACTTAATTCAACCATTGCTTATTCTAAAGAAGCCTTTCATGTCTATTTTAATGGATTTCATTAAGGGTTTTCCTAAAGTTGATGGCGTGGGATCTATGATGGTTATGGTGGACAGATTCTTGAAGTATATTATTTTTATTGGTATCCTATTTACTTGCCTTCTTGATATTGTTGCTGACTTATTCTACTGCAATATGGTGAAATACTTTAAACTACTAAGTACATTATGAATGATCATGATGTTAGATTGACTAATCAATTCTAAACTTTGTTGTTTAATATAATAGGTAATGAGATGAAGTTTTCTATATCAAATCACCCTCAAACTGATTACCAAACCAAAAGAATAAATCACTTGTTGGAGGAGTACTTGTAACATTATATTTTAATAAGTCAGAAAGATTGGTTAGTATTGCTTGACAATGCATAACTTTACTATAATTTGCTTAACTCTTTAGCCATAGAGATGAGTCCATTTGAGATTGTGCCAGGACAATAACTAAAAATGTCACTTAAGATAGTCAAGCAAAAAATTAGGTGTAAGTGTCTTACTACCTATCATTATGCTTGTGATAAGTAGGAACTATTGGTAGAGGCATAAGACAAGTGGGTGTTCATATAGGTGTTAAAATGTCTAAATACATGTCTAGCAATTAGGGGATGTCAACTACATATAAATAATATTTTTGTTATGCATATAGTAATTGCATGTGTCACTCTTTGCCTATAAAAATAGGTAGACTTATCTTGGTTAAGTTAGATTATATTTTGCCATGTTGTACTTCTTTTTTTAAAAATTCATAAAGGTTGGGATAAGTTCCTATGTGTTTCTATATGCTTAAATTCACGATTGTTCATATTTATACACATTGTGCCTTAACAAAGATTGTTGGTCAAATCAAGTGTTAGACTTAGTGCTACACATGTGAAATTTTCATATGTAGAAAATTAGCTTTGTGACATTTACCATCATAGATGTAATTTTAATGCTAATGAAGATCACTGGAGATAAACTTAATGGTTGTAATTATTATGATTTGATCAATATTTGTTTGGATGTACTTACTAACCATTAAAAAGGATAAACATTATATTAATTATCCTTCTATAAAAGTTAAAATTGATTAAGCTAGAACTTTTATAAAAAGTTAAGAAATTATAATGGAAGCAAAAGAATGGTTACTTATGCCTATAGGTCTAAAATTTTATTGGTATTAAGGTAATTAACTAATTTTAAGGAATTGATTGATTACTTAGATTTTTATACTCTAGTAAAGGCAATATTACTTAGACATATGATAACACTTTTATTGTCTTTTTTATAAACTTTAAGAAAGTGCATGATGAGCCCAAAACTTTAATGTCATTTAACTCTAATGTCAAAATCCAATAGGTTAATCTAAAAAATGTCGATTTATGAATTTTCTTATTTATCTTCCCCTATAGTTTAATATTGTAAGTCTCAAATTCTCTTTAACTCTAAGATCCCATC
>CANYBF010080849.1:0-11614 GCA_948192965.1 Dalechampia spathulata
TATTAAAAGTTTATTTAAGTTAATAATGGAATGATAGAATGAGATTAAATTAAGTTATGATATAAGTAACTTAAGAATGTTTGCTTAAGGTTAAGGAGATTTTAAATGAAATATATGCTATAATTGTTATGTGGATTTAAATGATTATTGATTCAAGAATAATTAATGGTTTAAGAAGATTATTATGTGAATAATTAAGAGATAAGATACTGTTATGATGAGATTTTACTTAAGGACTTAAACAGGAGTAATAGAATACTAAAGGATTTAAGTACACTATTAATTATAGAATAAACATACTTGATTGACTTCATATATATTAAATAAGTTAATAATTAAATGTTGAGCATATATATTTAATGTTATTAGACATGAGACTAAGTATGAATAACAGAAGAATAATTAAGTCAGAATATAATTTATATGGTTACTGATTATAAGATGAGTTAATTAAGGATTTTAGTTAATTAATATTAGATTTTGATAATGATAAATGATATGAGGTTAAGTATAAATTAACAAAGTTTTAAAATATTACTAAAATATGATTGATATCAGAATTAATTAAGCGAGAACTATTTATTACATGACTAAATGAATTCTAATACAAAATATATTTCTATATGCTTAAGATATTACTGAACTTAAACTAATAACAGAAGTTAAGGTTAGATAGGAATAGTAATAAGAAACTGTTAGAGCTATATAAATAAGATATTAAGAAGTAATCAGTAATATGATATTAACTGATTTAAGCTAGCATATAATTAAGATTGTTATACTAAATTATGACTTAACAGCAACATAATTTTAACAGAATCTTAATTAAGTTACAAATTATAAATATAATATGACTTAGAGTTTAAATGATAACAGTTTAATAAATAGTTGATTAAATATAAGTTGTTTGGTAAAAATATCTGTATATTTATTAAATGGAGATAAGAACCTATTTTTAAACAATAAGGAATAGTTTTTAATAAGAGGTAAATAAAATAAACTATTTTACAGGTTATTAATCAAGATGTTATAAGGAAGTAAATAAGACATACATTATAGAGATGCTATTAATTGTCTTATTTTAGTTCAAGCATAGAAAAGAGATAAGAAGCATTTATTACTAAGTATAAGATTATTCATGATATTATTGGAATAAAACTGATTTAAAAAACTATAAGGTAAGATTAAAGTTTAGAATCTGATTTAAGTTATGATATGATTTTATATAAACAGAAATAAGATGATGACAGTTTTATGAATTAATAATGACATAGTAACTGTTAAGTTATTAAAAGAATAAATCATATTAGGAATAAAGGAATGAATGAATGAATTAAATAGAAAATGATGATCAAATGGTATTAAAAAAATAGAATGACTTTAAATTAAATAAGTTATTACTAAGGTGAATATTAAGCGGTAAACTAAAGGAAACACATTAGGAATGACATTGATTTATTCAGTGGTATATAGATATAAAAATGATAAGGATGAATTTAATTACTAATAAAAGATTAATATTGATTTTGAAATAGGTAAATTAGTGGAAAATATTCATGAATCATCCAAGGATATTAACAAAGGGAAGAATATACCAAGTTTGTGCTAGTATTTTTGAAGTCCTCGATCATTAAATGATCAAAGAGGTAAAGGTTTGGTAATGTAATAACATTATATTATTATAACAATTTGAAGTTAATTATGCATCATATATATATATATATATATATATATCATGAACATAAAGCATTCAATATAAACATGACATAGCATGACATGGTGAAATAAGGAGAAAAAGAGTATGATGTGATCTGACAAAAAGGCTAAATGATTATACTGGGCACAATGATATAAATTCCTATGGGAATAAAATAATATGTTATCATGATATGAAAGAAATAGAATTGAAAAGCAAGATGTTAAATGAGCTCATATGTAAAGAATAAAAGTTATGTTATAATGAAAGACCCAGTAAATGTGCATTTAAATGGAATGATGGAACAAGCAATAAGAGGGAGAATGCATAGCATAAATGCATTCTTATAAATATGCATTGTTCATAATTCATGACATACCACATAATATGATGTGAATTCATGATATGATTAAATGATAAATCAACTTCACTTGAATATTTATTATGGTTGGAATTTCATCATATTTTAAGATAATCATACTAAATGATTCATACATATACGACATAAAATACAAATGAAATAGACATGTTGTTTTGAAGTATATGACATAATGTTACTTGGCATCAACATGTCATGAATTATAAATGCCTTATGTTTTTAAATGTTATAACTAATGGATTATATGATTACTCGTATTACATGTTATAACTAGCAACATTGAGTTTATACTCAGTGTTTGTCAATTGATAAACGCAGGACCAAGCAAAGTCACAGAACCAGAACATCAATAAAATAGCTAGACATATCAACAGTTTGCTCGTAAATGGTTCAAGTTTCCTTCAGACTTCTATCTTTATAAATTTTCGTGCAACTACTTAAATAAAGTACTCTGGCAGTAAATAAAATAAGTTTGGTAAAACTAAAGATATGTAAAATATTAATGTGTGTATATTATAACTCTGATGACGTGATGACATAATTATGATGTTCTATTAAAACTTGGGACAATAAATGTTTTGGATTAATACAAGTTTGCATGCAACTTATGTATAAATAATAAATCTATAAAAAAAAATTTTTATGGAATGTATAAAATCTTTTATAAGATAATTATTGACTTTCTCGGTTAGGAAGTTAATAATCATTCTACGGGAGCATGTTACGCAGCTGAAAGACATGATATAAATAACCTCTACTCAATAATAAAATAAAGAAAAAATAAAAACAGATTTGTGCTTAATGATTATTGTCTTATGAAGTAAGATTGACATGTAAGATAAAAGATTAGAAAGTAAAAATATGGAATTACCTAAAAATAGTAAATATTTACCAAAAATAAAATGATAGTAATTCATATATGTTATAAATCAATGGTGGAATGATTGTGAAATGTACATTGATTAATATATCGATAGTTATAGTATAGTATAATTACTAAACTAATGATGACTAAAAATATATATTACAAATCAATATAAAAATAATATGAATATTTAAATATGTTATATATGTCTACCAATTGATGATTTATGTGGTTATGAGATGTTATTAAGATAGAATTAAGAATGCATTATAAAAATACCATACTATAATGATTTGATTGAGTCATGTCTCCCTTATTTCTCCATAGTCATGCTAACATGATATAATGTATGACTCAATCAAATCATCATTATATGTATATATTATATATAGTTAAGGAATAAGGAAGGTAAATAAATTAAGGACATGGCCTATATGATTATATACCTAGTATAGATTGCAAAAAATTAAAGATTACATCATGACAATGTACTTAGTATCTCACGGATATTGAGCATGATATGATAGTTAAATAAACTTGGTATCTAGAGGATATCAAGCCATATAGATAAAATAAAATTAAAAAAAGTTACTTGCATTCATTAATATATATCATATCATTATGATAATATTTGATATATGAGTTGAGAATATGGCTAATAAAAATAATTGTTGTATCATCATGATAATGTGATTAATGGATGTGAATTGAATGATATTCTACTTTAAATTATTATGTAATTTGATTTATATTTATTCATGATGTTTATATGTTGTTCCATGTAAATATTTGTATTATGGATTTCATAGCAAGAATTTGTACCTATAAAGAAAATAATGAAAAATTCTTATTTTTAATTCATTTTTTATTAAACGTCATTCAATTTCATACTCAATATTTATCTTTTGATAAATATGTGTCAGGATAGTTCAAAAGGATATTAGGATTAGTAAAAGCATAGGGTAGTTAAAAGATTTTAGATTTTTGTACAACAATACGAACATAAATTTAAGTATGTAACATACTCCTAGTGGTAGTTCTACTCATGTAACAATCAAAATACAGTTTATAGATAGAGAATATTTTATATGTATTATCAAAACAATATTATAATTTTGCTATATGTATATGTATGTGTGTGTGTGTGTGTATATATATATATATATATTGGTTTAGTAAATTAATGATATTCCATGATCTTAAGAATGTGCAAATAATTTATACTAAAATAGATAATTACGTAATAAATTATAGAAAATAAGGATAAACTAAATAAGTTGTAGATATAATAGAAACATTTGATATTGTATATTATTTTCATGAATAAGAATTTTTTCAAAAACATGTACACTTTTTGAAGGATAATTATTAGATTTTAATTAGGTAAAATGATTTTATTAATCATTCCAATAACATGTTTTTTTTATGAGATGTGATAATGATATATCATTTTCCACCTTCTTTGGTTTGCTATTTAGTTTACATTCTTCTTAAAGTTTGCTCACATGGATTAGATTTTATTAAACCAGTCTTCAACTAATTTTTTTAAGGTTGAGCTTTTCCTTATAATTAGGCTTTTTAAAAAAATTTATGATAAACTTTCCTTAATTCTTTGTAAGTAAAAAAATTGTAATTTGTAATGCTCAATAATTATCCATGAGAAAAAATGTTAAAATTGATTAATATTTCCATACAATATAAATCAATTTAAAATCATTATATTTAATAAAATATGAAAGGAAAATGTATACTACTAATGCTTCTTTTCCATTTAAAAATCAAAATTTATTTAATATAGTACTCATAATTTTCTTTCTCAAATGTAAAAGATGATAAAATTCATGAAAAAAATTATGACTATAATATTAGCATATAAATAAGTGTATTTTAGCATGCATAATGATTTAACAAGTTTTACATTTATAATCCTTAAATTATAATTACGCCACCGTAAGAATACGAGTCACAATTGCTATATAAGGGTATCATTCTCTGGGATTAATGGTAATCAAATACTAGGCATTAATTTCAATAATTATTAAAGCAATTAAATATCAAAATCATAATGTATAGTTATTTAAGCTAGATATATAGCAATACTAATAAGATAATATACATATCTTACATTGGTCAATAGGGATGAATGAATGTGAATCAGGTTAAGGTAATTCATTAGCAAATACAAATTAGGTCTTCAAAGCAATGTTAACATGTCAAAACCCTTCCTCCATAAACGTTGTTTACCTACTAAATATAAACTAATAGACTACTTTTATCACTCTTAAATTAGGTCCAGTGATTAGATTAGAATCACATTTATGCTTCCCAGTCATTTAACTCTTACGTCTAGGCAATTACAATTAGGTATTTTGAAATTCGTTCGATAATATCAATCCTTCTTTCAAAGCGACTAATAGAACTAAGTGATATTCATATGTTAAAAGAGGCCTCATTCTACCAGTTGAATAAATTATATGAAACCTAACTTAAAAACATGAAAAATAATTGAATTCTAATGAAACTAATAATGAGTTCACATAATAAGTCATATCCAATAACTTGGTAAAGTAAATGACATGACATAAAAAGGGAAATACAACCATAATAATCGTTCAAGAAAATAGAAGTAAAAGAAAAGGGTGAAACTAGTAAGAACTTGAAAAGAAATCCCATTGTTGCTTCTGGCTTCAGCTCTTCCTTCTCACCTAATCCGGCTTCTGAGTGATTCTCCTCAACTCCTTGATGAAAACCTGCTACAAAATTAAAATTAGGAAAGTGATTTAGATGATTTTGTATCAAGAACCCTAGTTTTCTCTCTTTCCCTCAAACCCTAATTCTTGCCCTCTGTATACATGAATTATTTCTCTAACCTACTCTCACATTCTTATTCTCTTCCAAAAACTACCTAATTAATCCTCACCCTTAATCCTATAATCTTATGGTTAGCATTAAAGTGCAAATAATTGATTAAAAATGAGCCATATGAGTTATGTAAATGCTGCACGAGTCATTTGGTTCTCCAAATAAATGAAAAAGGAAAGGAATTAGGGAGGGCAAATTCCATACGAGTCGTATGGAATCTTACACAACTCGTGTAAGGTGCAACCAAGGGGGAAATATTCATGTCATGAAAATAATCAAAGAGCTCGTTCTTACATGACTCGTATGAGTTTTACACGAGTTATGTGAGACTCATGTGAAGCAGGGAGAAAACTCATTTTTAAACCTAAATGTGGCATACTCACATTCTACATGATTTAAAGGTTTAAAACTAAAGTTCAAGTGCAAGAAAATAAATCTAAAAACCTATATAAAGCATGAAATTCAAAATAAATATGACTAACTCCTAAACCACATAGAATAACTATGTAAATTATGTAAATCATGAAGAAAATGTATGAATTGAAGCTAGTATGCAATATATGAATGAAATGCATGAAATTATATGAAATGTCCAAATCAAGACATAATATGTTAATATAAGCTAATAAAATGCATGAAAATAAGATAAAAAGGGTAACTTAGGTATTAAGAAAAGAAATAATAATGCATATTATCAAACCACCCCAAACTTAACCTTTTGCTTGTCCTCAAGCAAAGAAAAACACAGAGCTATAAATCAAAGTTAATTATAAATTGTTAATATTTAATATAAATAAAGTAAATGCATGAAGTGTAATGATATGAAGATTAACTAATTGAATTTCAATTACATTTAATACTTAATCAACCTATCATCCATCTTATTACAAATGCTAATATTCTATTGTAAACATATACATATAAGGATAAAGATATTAGCATGCATTTAAGTAATCAAGCAAGAATGGATATCGATGAAGTCATTTTACTTATTATAGAATAAAAAATAGATCAAGGTAATTTTTAAGCATTTATTTTCTTTTTTTTTTATTCTAGACAGAGCTACCAGTTGTAAATCTTTAGCTAGAAAGCAAACATTATAAGTGTTGGCTCCCCATTAATTAATTCACAACTAAGGTACCCAAGTTTAGTACTCATATTTTTGAACCATTTGACTTAGAAACATTCATGGAGTGCATAAATGTCCCTACCTACTAAGCATGAGAAAACATAGAAGTGACAAGCAAACACAATGCTCATATTTATTGGCATTTTTGACTTAGAAAACCATATGGGTCACATGTTGTTTACTACCTAATAACTAGTAAACATAAGAGTAGGCTTAGAGTTCATAAGCAATTTTGTACCTTTTTCACTTTCAAATTGATCCACTAATTAAACTATGATAAGCTGAACTTGTTCATTAAGACTTGACCAGTTCATTAGAACTCAAATTAACTCAAAAGCTGCCTAAATAGGTAAGCATACATGTGAATAAAATTTAGCATGAGTAATAAAAGGATCAAGGTGATAAAGAATTAAAAGAACTTTAATCAACAAGCAGAAAACTTCAATAACAAGTTACATCCAATCATCAATTCGTTCATGTTGAATAGAGATAAATAAAAAATCATTAGAATTTAAAGCTAGTATTTTTCAAGAAAAATGGAAAAAATTCTATCACAAGATGCAATTCTCATCAAAAATAACAAATATATGAAGAAGTGATGATAAAAGATACATGAAATATAAAATGAGATATAAAACAAGATAACATGAATATGTCATCCTAAACTTAAAGTCACACATTATCCTTAATGGCACAAAAGCATATTAAAAGTAACGGATGCCACATATGAGCATATATACAAATATGAAAACACTTAATGAAGCAAGCATATGGAAAGTAAACAAGTAGAAAAAGAGACAAGTTAAGAGATATCGTACGATCATAACTCTGATGGTGTAGGTGGGTGGTGATAACCCTGGTACTGAAAGTACCCAAAATAGACTTCTTCAAAATGATCCATTATATTGTGGATCACTTGAATTGCTTGAGCATTTGACTGGGTAAGCTCATGTAAATCTATCAAGGTTTGCATGTTTGAGTTGACTATCATTGTGAGGTTGATGAGTTATGATATAATGTCTATCTTGACCAATCTCATATTGTATTACATTACCCTGAGCCAAAAAATAACGACTAGATTCCTTACACCATTTAATGATTCGCTTATTGTTAAGTGCAGATAAATCAAGCTTATCTTTACTTGAAGCTACTGTATACTAAATCTTCTTAGTTCTGAGTACTCTAAAATGCCTACCTAGTATAATTATTAAGCCACCATAACAGATAGTAATATTCTTAGTTGACTCTCTTAGCCAAATAAAATCTTTCACCATCCATAATGTAGCATTAAATCTAACACCGGCAGTCATGCATTGAACTAGAAAAGGTTCAGAGTTTGTAATTTTAGAACCTTCCTTCCTAGGTAAGACTACATTAGAAATGCAATAGCCTGATTAGACAACTGCCTCCACAATCTAACACGAGACCTTTCCAGCATACTTTGTCCTCACTCACATGCTTCTTGAGAAAACTTCCCAAGAGGTCACCCATCCTATAATTGCTCTAAGCCAAGCATGCTTAACTATGGAGTTCTTAAGGAATGAGCACCAAAAAGGTAGGTTCACCTTGTTGGTATAGATAGTACCTATCTAATCACATAAGCTATTCTTAATTGTACAATCCCATATCTGCACAATCTCGAAATCACTCAACTCTGCAACCCTATCCTTACACAGTCTCAGGATCCCTCTTCTTCGAATGTGATATCAGTTCATTCATGTGCCCTTCCATTTAGAAGCCTTCCAGGAGCCATGTCACATCCTCATTTTTAATGCATAAAGTATTCATGATTCGAGTGGTGAAAATTATCCTCTATGCGATCAAAAAATTAGACAATAAGGTGGAATTATGGAAAAATGTGCATTTCAAGGTGGAAATTATAAATATTATGATAATGATAGGAAATATTTATTAGGATTAAGAAATGATGATAAGATGATAGTAGATTAAGTCGAATGTGAAAAATAAGCTCGAACGTGTAAAATCAAGTCGATCAATTAAATGCACATATATCAAGGTAAGAATATTTACATATGCATGAAAATGCATGTAATTGAGGAATTAAGATAAATTATGATTGTATTTGGAGTATGCATAACTTATAAATTAAGTATGATTAAGGATCGTATAAATGAATTATACGAATAAAAAATGTACGTATAATACATATATATATAGAAATAATTATGGATTAGTGAATAATGGAATATTAAATAATTATATTGAAATAAGTATGTCTAAGATAATTGATTTAACATAAGATTAATAGTATAAAAAAGAAAGTATAATGAAATTTGGAATTCATTTATGATATCATAAATGAATAGTGATGATGTAAGCATGATGTGTGCATATGAGTCTAATTATGATTTTAATTGCATTATAAAATGAATAATTATGAATTAATAATGTATTAATGAAAGTACATGATCATATAAAAATATTAGAAAAGTATAAATGATAATTTTATTAATGATGTCATAATGATGTCATAAGTTATAAAGGTGATGTCATAATTATGATTAGTTTTAAATTATGATATGTAAATAGATGAATAGATAAATATAATTGAAAATGGAATAAGTGGGATTGGTAATTGAAAAAGTTGTTTTGGATTTTAGTGTTAGTGGATGGAGAGAGAAGATAAGAATTATATTTTATTTGATTGAGGAAATTGATGGATGGTATTTTAAATTAAAATAAGGTGTATAAGAGTTTATATTAAGTGTATAATACAAAATTTAAGGTTTAATATTGGTGGATTTAAGTTAAATATAAGTATATATATACGTATAGGGGTTAAAATGTAATTTTAAAGGTGTATAGGGATTAATATGGGAATTTTTTCAAATAGGACTCATTCCATCCGAATTTCCATTTCATTTTCGACTTACATTTCACTCATTATTGCTCCTTCCATCATTTGGCTGAAACATATTCCCTCACCTTCATCCATTTCTTGTTTCTTTTCTATCTTTTACATGCTTTATTCTTCATTTTTCTAAGGGAAAACCATAGCTTTCATCTCCTTCATCTTCTTTTCTCTTAAAAACCTTATATCATAAGCTTGTTCTACATGTATTCTTCAAGTTGGGGTTGAGATATTTCCATTTCCATTTGATTCAAGAAGAAATCGAAGCATATTCATGAAGGAGGCCGAATTTATACTTCATTTTCTTCAACTTTGGCTTTGGCTTTGATTTTTTAAGTTCAAGCTATTTCTAAGTGATATTATTCAAGATGGCAGCATATTATTTTACTTTTCTTCTTTTCAAAGGGTGATCAAATCATCCTTTACATATTCTTCAAAGAGTAAGGTTGAAAAATACTAAAATCCATGAGTTTCATTGCAAAATCGTAACTTGTTTTATGTTTAACCTCATTTTTCTGGTTAGATATTATGTCTAAGGTACATGCATATATATGGGAGGATGGAAAACAAATTTTGATGAAGAGATCCTTGTAGATTGGATGTTAGATCATAAAGAAGTAAATTTTAGCTTGATTTTTGACTTGTTTGCTTAAAGGTGAGATTAGTTGATGCTGGATCTTGAAGAGCCATGCATTTTTTAGTATGTTATATTTTGGAAAAATTATTTTAGGTATAATCTTATTATGGCAGAATGTTTTAGAGGTGGATTAATAATTTTTAGCTTTTAGTTTGATGATTTAGTTGATTAGTGATGCAAAGTGGTTGATTATTAGTGGATTGTGGTGTTTGTGTGGGTTATGTGTTGATGTTCATGGTATGGTTAAATATGGCAGAAGATTAAGCTATCAAAATGGTAAGTTAAAGGCTTAATTAAAGGTTTAAGAAGATTAATAAGTAATTAATTAAGATAAGTTAAGATAAATGATGGTTTAAAATGGATTAAGATTGATTAAGTGATTAACTAAGATATTTGAGCTAAATGACTTAAGGATAATTTAGATGATTGATAAATTGATGTATGGATATTAATTAAAGAAGGAATTGAATTATTATAATAAGGATAAGATAGGTATGGGACATGAAAGTGAATAAAGATAAAGGGGGACATAATAAATGAATAAGGACAAAAACATTTATGAAAGGTGTAAGGGGTTGAATTAGAAGTATATGGTTATAATAAATATAAAGATTTAAATGATATTTGGATTAATAATTTAAATTTTATGGTTAAGAATTTAAGAGGAAATTGAGACATTATAATAGGATAAGACATTTTGAATTTTTTTTTAAAAAAAATAATATGGTCTTAAAGGGGCATTTTAATATGATTAAATGAATGAATTGGGATGCATATGGAAATGTTGAATTAAAGGGCTTAAATGATTGACTTATTAAGTGTATTAAGTATTATTGGAAGCTTTAAGAAATACTTCATTAACATTATGAGATAATGTTAAGTAAGATTCAAGTATGATGGATTAAAATGGAAACTTAACTGAAATATGATATGAGTTACGGTAATTTTATGGAAGAGGATTAAAAAGATCATTAAATGACTCATAGAAAGTATAAATAAGAAGTTAAATGAGTTAAGTTATAAATGGTATTAAGTGGAATAAATAATTAAGACTTTGATTGATTGAAAGTTGATAAAGGGACAAGATAGTATATGATTTAATGATGACTTCATTATAAGAATTAAATGGATAATGATATAAGTATGTGAATAATTATTTGGAAGTATTATGAGA
>CANYBF010080855.1:0-27311 GCA_948192965.1 Dalechampia spathulata
GATATTCAATTAATAAGTTTCATGATGGATAATGAATATGTTAAGACTTATGATATTTCATTAAGGCATTAAGTAAGGAAGTAAGGTAAAGATATTCATATATAGCATGTTTAATGGAAACTAAAGTATTTATTTGGCTAATTGATATTTGTACGAGTTATTGGATTTGGGATTAACCCTCATAATGACAGAAATAACGTTACTATTTAATTTATTTACTGATTATTTGACAGTAGTAATGCAAAGAGACTTGTTATAAGAAATTTATTTAAGTATTAACTCGTACTTTATTAATTAGTTCTAATGTTTAAACTTTCTTATAATATACATAAGAAATTACATGAGTTAAATAGATAACAGAAATTAAGAATAAAAGGAATGGTATTAGGGATTTATTAAAAACACATGATTAAGATATTAGTAAGTAATTAGTTTTATGATATCACTGATTTTTATATTATAACTATATTATCATAATACTTTATGAATTAACAGCATTTGGTCATTAATAGAATCTAAATGAGATTAGCTATAAGAATCAAATTTAAGTTGTAGATTCTAATGTTAAACTGATCAAAGTTTTAATGATGATAGTTTAGATAATTGAATATTAGTTGTTTGATAAAATACTAGTATTGTTCATAAATTAAGAATAAGATAAGAACTTGTTATCTAATAATATGTTCTGGTTTTTAATAAATGACAGATAACATAAACTATTTTAAAGATAATAAACTCTAATATTAAATAAGGATAAGATGAGACACAATTATTAAAGATCTTATTATTTGCTTTATTAAAATGCAGTAATAAAATAAGTAAAAAGAAGCAGTTTATAAAAAGGTTTTGAGATATAGTAATGAAAGATTTATTAATTATAGTTTCAATGGTAGAAAAACCATATTAAGATAGTATCACATATATTATTATTAATTAGGTTAGAAATAATTGGATAAATTATAGAACAATAGAATAAAGATATGGAGAAAGTTTAGAAACTAATTAATTTATAATATTAAATAAGCAGTACTAGTGATGACAGTTTTATAAATTAATAGTAACATATAAGCTATTAAGATATTAAGAAATTGAGTATAGGATTAAAAGAGAGTAAATAAAATAGAAAATGATGATCAAATTAAGGATGGAATAAGAACGAAATCACATAAGAATACTACTTTTGGAATAGAATAAAATAAATGATATATATAAGAGGATTCATTAAGGAATTTAATAAACTAAATATGTAAATGAATAAGTCAATGATATGAAGAAGTTTTATAAAATGATAGTGGAAGGTTTTCTTCTATAGTATTATAATTCTATTAAGAAGAAATTATATATATATATATATTACGATCGAATTAAGAAAAAATATATATAATAAAGGATAAATATTTTAGAAAAATAATTACTATAGTAAATAGTAGTATGATTTCTTGAATAGTAAGATAAAGGAATAAAAGAAGTATGTGCGTGTTTAATTAACATAATAGTAAAATTATAATAATGATTAATGAATTAAATAGAATACATTAATAATGAATGAATATTGATTTTGAATTAGGCAAATCAGTGGATAATCTTCACAAATCATCTAAGGATATTAACAAAGGAAAGGACATACCAGGTTTGTCCTAGTTTGAATGGAAGTCCTTGATCATTAATTAATCAAAGAGGCAATGCTTTGGTAATGTAATCCCATTACATAATTTGATCATAATATGTTATTACATTTATTAATCATGACATATTCATAATGCATTAATCATGAGACATGACATAGTATGACATGGGGACATAAGGAAAAAAAAAAAGAAAAGTTGAAATGATAAATATGTTTAATGTTTTTACACTAGGTTAAATGTTGTAATTCCTGCGAGAATTTAATAAAAAGGATTATCTTATGATAAGAATGAAATTTAAAAGTTAAGTATTGAATGAGAATTAAAATTGTGGTACCACTAATAAAATTTAAAAGAAAGACCCGGTATATGCGCATAGTGATAGAAAGATCAGATGTGAGGGTGAATGCATAACATAATACATACTCATAAATATGCATGATTTAAGTACATAATAATGAGGATATTTGAAAGTGATTGAATTGATGAGATAGTAAAGGTGCATAAGCATTTATATGGCTGAGGTAAAAGTCATGAATAATGATTATATGATAATTATTAAAAATGATATACAATTAATGATGACTTGATAATATAATTGATATGTTTAATGGTATATTGGAATTTTATTGAAAGGTTATACATTTTGATATTGTTATATTTATTGTACTAGCACCACTGAGTGTTATACTTAGCGCTTGTCAATTGATAAACGCAAGACCAAGTAAAGCTGCAGAATAAGAATGTTAGTGAAATAGCTGGACATATCAATAGAATATTGGTAAATGGTTTGAGTTCCTTCAGACTTCCATCTTAATAACTATCATGCAACTACATAAATAAAGTACTTTGGTAGTAAATAAAGTAAGTTTGACAAAACTAAAGATATGTAAAATATTAATGTGTGAATATTGAAACTCTGATGAGATGATAACTTAATTATGATATTACGTTAAAACTTGGGATTGATCAATGTATTGGATTAATATGAGTTTCATGTAAGTTGTATATAAAAAAAATTTTACAGAATGTATGAAATCCCTTGTAGGATAATTATTGACTTTTTTGGTTATGAAGTTAATAACCATTCTACAGGAACATGTTATGCAACCAAAAGATGTGACATGACATGTGAGATGACATGGTATAGGCATGACATGATATAAGCATGACATGGAATAGGTATGACATGGTATAGGAATGACATATGAGAATGACATAACATAAGCCTGAACATGTGAGAATGAAATGACATAAGCATGACATGTGAGAATGATATGGCATAGCTATGACATATGAAAATGACATGGCATAGGCATGACATGTGAGATGACATGACATAAGCATGACATGTAATATGACATAGCACCATAATAAAGCATAATAACATGAATAAAAATTAATCGCCCAAAGAAAAATTAGGAAACTATTAAGATAGAAAATTATTTTATTACAAAGGATCTTTAACAATACAAAAAGAATCCAAGATGTCAAGCAACATTTTCTCCAGTTGGAAAATGACCTCGGGTACACAGGCTAAACTGTACGAATGGAAAATGCAAACAAGTAAATAATATTTGGTAATAAAAGAAATGTGGGATACAATTGACTAATCCAATGCCTTGTGAAAAGCATGAATCAAGGGCCAAAGTCTAATGAATGTAATGGTAACACTTATGTACATATAATAATAAACATGATTTTGATTGTGAAAAATGTCAAAATAATCAATTTTAGGAAAAATCAGTTAAGAACATAATTAAAAGATTCTAAGATCATTTGTGACATCACTTAGAAATAAATCAATAGCCAATTAAGCTTAATTATGTTGAGTGATAAATAAAATACAATTAAATAGCATTTAATTGAGAAATTAAGCAATTTAATTAATTTAATGGTAAAATCAATGAAAATTGATCATCAAAAATGAAATTAAAGGACTATAATATCAACTGAACATCAATTAGAGATGATTCACACATCCAATTCAACTCGAATCATATTAATTGCAATAAATAACAAATTAAAGAGACTTTTAATTTGAAAATTAATTTTGAAGCTAAAGTTAATCAAATTGAAGCAATGTTTGAAAATTCAGATAATTAGGATTACTATAGAACCTTTAATGCTACCAATAACTTTAATTATTATAGAAATATAAGTGAAAATGAGTAAAAAATCATAAAACTGTGAAAATCTAGCAGCTATGTGTGCAATATATAGCATGACATGTGCAACATGTAGGGTGTTATCTACCATATATAGGGTGATATGCACCATACATAGCAAGTAAAATGAAAGCAAAACAAGCTTTTAAGTAAAGATACAAAAGAAATCGTAAATCCAAGTCAATATGTGATTGTTATAGATTATTCTAGCTTTGAGAAAGCTATGCATGCTCTTTTACATTCATGATTGAAGCCAATCAATGAAAAATCAATGCAAAATTATAAAATCATTAAGAAAGCAAAGAGAAAAGAGGGAGGAAGAGGCATTCTAACACTTAGCAAAGTGATTAAGCTTTTAACTTGATTCCAAAATGTTTTTAAGGAATTTGAGTGAGGATTAATTAGTCTCTAATCCTAATTAACAACTTAATTAAGTCGTTAATTAAGTGAGGAGTGATTTAAGTAGAGTTTGATCATAAGTAATGAATTTTGGCCCTCTTTCTTACATATATACAAGCTTTATTTTTAAATGTGAGCCGAGTGTTGCTAAATATAAGGTAAAAGTA
Source organism: Dalechampia spathulata (assembly GCA_948192965.1). Taxonomy (NCBI): domain Eukaryota; kingdom Viridiplantae; phylum Streptophyta; class Magnoliopsida; order Malpighiales; family Euphorbiaceae; genus Dalechampia; species Dalechampia spathulata. The sequence continues at coordinate 4,360 of CANYBF010080855.1, forward strand.
TGGGATTCTATTAATTTTACAAGTGATATGCATAACATATAGTGCAAAAAAGTGCTATATATGCAACATGTAGCATAATGTGCTTCAAAGATTAGATTTTTAGAGCTATGTATGCCCTACACTCAAAGTGACTAGGGATATGTGCCCTATGCTTAATTTATGTCAGAAAGACATGGTGACCTATGAAGCATGAATATGTATAGCATGTACCACTATGTGCTCTCGCACATCAAAAAATGTATGCTATATGCTTTGCTTTCCATAGGCAAAATGTAACATGCTTCACATGTCTAGAGCACTCATGGAAGGCTCAAAGGCATGCGTGCAAATCAAGATCAATACTTGTACTAAGCTAAATCGAAGAGAACTTGAAGTTATAATACACGGGTGAAAGTTCTGGGTTTACAAACATAAATATTCATATGTACTCTAAAACATTAAATAATAATAAATCTTTTCTTTTCTAGAAGAGATAATTTAAAATCAAGATCCTAAATACTTATATTTAGTTGAAGAGATTAATGAAGAATACAATATTTTTCTATAAAAGACAGTAAGTATATAAAAGTGAATAACTTATATAATATAGTGAAAAGATTCAATACTCATATATCTTATAACAGATTAAACAACAATATTTTTAGGAAATAATAGTATATATATCATACTAAATAAGTTATCTACAACTAATAACCTAATTTCTTTTATTTACTCAAAAATATTAAACAACATAAGATTTTTCTATAGTAAGAACAATATGTATATAAAAGTAAATAACTTACCTACAACCAGCAACGTAAATACTCATATATACTCTAAAATATTAAACAATAACACATCATTTTTTCTACAAGACACAATATCTATATACAAGTAAATAACATATTTACAACCATGAACCTATATACTCATATTTACTCATAACACAACATATTTATCTATAAATAATAGTATATATAATAATAATAAAAAAATTATCTACAACGAGTAACTTAAATAATCTTATGTGCTTTAAAATATTAAACAATAATACATTTTTTATACTTGAAAAGATTTAACAGTAATAAAATTTTTTTATATAAAAATCATAATTTGTATATAAGAGTAAATAATTTATCTACAATTAAGAACCTAAATATTGATATATACTCTAAAAATTAAACTATAACATATCATTTTGTATACAAAAATAGAATAAGTTAGTTAGATCTAATAATGTAAATAGTGATATCTATTAGAAAATATTAAATTATCATACATAACATTTTGTAGTAGATATAGTTTTAAGGAATATTATATATATATATATATATATATATATATATATATATATATATATGCAACACATAGTATTTTAAAATGATTCTTTAAAATCTGATATTTCTTAATTAACCTTATACATTTTTCAAAGAAACAAAATTTGTTTACATGTAAAGGATTAACTAGAAAACTAGACATGTGAACAAAGCTTAATCAAGTTTTGTTAATTTTAATTCATGTCATTTAGAATATTGATATTTGGTACCTACATTGATATATTGATATTGTCATTTAAATTTATTTTTCACCTTAAATATTATAATTTAAATTTATTTTTATACCTATATAAGCTAACCAAGACTTCCATCTATCAGCTTTATGCCTAGTGGTAGGTTCAATATCGATGCCATTGAAATTTGATACAATAGCTTAGAGGATGAGCTTGTAGGTACTCAAATGTTTGAATCAAGAGAGGTTCAGAAACTGAAGAAGGGTGAGTCGGTTCGGACTCCCAAATCAGCTAAGTCTACACTTAAAGCTCCCAAGCAGCAGAATGGACTTGATGCTAACAAGATGTCCTCTTAGGTTCATAACATGACTTGTAGTGGTAAGGTGTTCACTCCTCCTAACCTCAAGAAGAAATTGGATGTTCAAAATAAGTTGATAGAGGCTAGACCCAATGTAGAGAAGGTGGGTCATTGTAGTACACTAGCTTTGTAACCCACCGATAAGGGTAAAGAGGTTGCTAAATTTGAGAATGTCATCATCAAATAGTTAAAGAAGATGTAAGCTAACATTAACATCTGGGACTTGGTGCTTCATCCGAGTAACATCAACAGGATATCATCAAGGCACTCTCTAGCATGAGAAATTTCTCCTTTTGCTACTACCTTTAGTAGGAAGAGTCAGTTGACAAACAAAGACTTGAAGTCTAACATGATTACCTTCTCTGATGTAGACCTACCTGCTAAGGGTATACATCATAATAAAGCACTCTTCATTAGGATGAACATCATAAGCTTCTCAATTCCATATGTCATAGTGGATGATGATTTTGGTATTAATGTCAGTCCTCTTAAAGTGTTGCCAAAGCTCAACATTCAACCTTTAGATTTGAAGTTGTATAAGACTATCATCTAAGCTTACGATGAGTCAAAGAGGGAGGTGACTGGTACCTTCATTGCAATTATGATAGTTAGGTTGATCAAATCAATTATATAGTTTATAATTCTGGATATCTTGATATCTTTTACACTACTTTTAGGCCAGTCGTGGTTCCATTATTTGAGAGGTATGTCATCCACCTTACACGAAATGATTAAGTTCCCTCATAAGGAGGGTATGGTCACTATTGCTATGATGATGAGGTTGCCCTAGCTTACATCAAGGAGGATTTCCCACTCATGACTAGTTTTTAGATTGCCATCTAATAATAATCTAAGTCATGCTTGTACCAATTGAGCCTCACTGTGGAGAGAATGTTATATAACTTGAAATTTATTCCTAATAAAGGTTTAATGGAGTTCAACATTCCTATGACCATGTGGGAGGAGAGATATTACAATGGACAAGCCAAAGGAATATACGAAAATTACCTTTATTTAGGGGGAGACCCAATATAATTGAGCTCGTGAGTTACCATACTCAAAAGACTTCTTTGATTAGTAGTTTACTATCTTTGATGATGCCTATGATTTATCAGCCTTGATTGGATCTAAGAAAGTTACTACCCCCTCATCCTCCGTTAAGCTTGATGATGACTTTTAGATTTTTGGTGATGTTGTCGATATCACCACTGGTCACCTAGAACCATCAAGAATAAAGTTGGTTTGATCAATACTCAAGCTCCACTACCTATTGTCAAGGATAAAGAGGTTTTCCAACCTAAGAATGTTGTAATCAAGCAACTTAAGAAGACTCAAACCAATATTAGTATCTAGGACTTAGTGCTAATAGCATCGATGGGCTATGTCGAAGCACTATCCAACATGAGGATTTCAACCTTAACCTAAGATTTTAGCATGAAAAGTGAGCTAATTAATCAGAAGTTGAAATCCAGTATGATCACCTTTTTCGATGTAGATTTACTTGCTGAGGGAATCTATCACAATAAGGTGCTCTTCATCAAGGTATAGATCATGAACTATACCACTCCTTATTTCATAGTGGATGATGGTTCCGATATCAATATCTATCCACTTAGGGTGTTACCTAAACTTGGGGTCTAGCCTATAGACCTAAAGCCATCCATGACCATCATCCAGGTGTATGATGAGTCCAAATGGGAGGTTACTGACACCTTTACCACTACTATGATAGTCATACTGATTAAGTTCATAGTCAATTTCATAGTCCTCGACATTCCAGTATCATTCACCTTGCTACTAGTCCATCCTTTGTTCCATCCTTTAGGAGGCATGCCTTCCACCTTGCACTAGAAGATTAAATTTCCAAAGGATGACTATAGTGGTTGCTAATGAAGTTGCTCAAACTTGTATCACAGAGAATACCCCCCTCATGACTAGGTTCCAGATCATTGCCATCGGAGAACCAGAGCTGTACTTATACCAATTGAATCTTGTTATGGAAAAGATGATATAAAAGATGAACTTTACACTTGGCAAGGGTCTGGGCCGGTACCAACAAAGCTCAATTAAGTTTAATATCCCCACAACCATGTTGAAGGAAAGATACTAGATAAGGTTTGACCTTTGCACCTTAGATAAGCTAGAGGAGTGCAAACTGGTTGTATTTATCCAAGGGGAGACATAACATGATCAACCTCCTGAGTTTCATAACTCAAATGATGCTATTGATCAAGAATTTACCATCTTTAGTGATGTGTGTGGCTTATCGACATTGATGACATCAAGGAAGACTGCTATTGCTTCCACTATCAGCCTTGATAGTGATCTTCAGATCTTTGGGAATGTTGTTGACCTCACCATTAGTAGCCTTGAGCCATCACCTACCATAGTCATTGCATTGGAGGCCAAGTTGCAAAACTTAGACTTGGGAGATATGCTACTTCCAAAGGTCTACGAGGACATTGTTGCCCTAGTGGATAGTACCTTCAATGAATTATTGTATGAGGATGTTGATGTCTCAATTTCTATTTTATTCAGTGATGATGTAAGTATAATACAATAAAGAATAATTTTGCTTACATTTATGATGTATATTCTAATAGCATTGTGCATGAATATGATCACCTTTGATATTCATGCATCATGTATAAAAAATGTTAATATTAGCATAAATGACAAGCCTTTGTATACTCTAGATTGTATCAGACTTGACATCTAAAGAGAGAACAAAAATAGTCAGAGTATTGAAAAAGCATTTAAAAGCATTTACTGTAGGATATGAAGACATGCCAAGTGTTGACAAAATCGTTATAGAGCATAGAATTCTGATCAAGCCTTGGTTTTAAATTGGTTAAGTAGAAGTTGCAATGTCTCCAACCAGAATAGACTTGGAAGGTTAAGAAGGATGTCTAAAAGTAATTGGATGCTAAGTTCCTCAAAGTGGTCGACTACCTCGAATGGTTGGCCAATGTGGCTCTAGTCTCCAAGAAAGACGGTAGGGTCAGGGTCTGCGTAGATTACAAGGACTTGAATAAGGCATGTTTAAAAGGTGACTTTCTTTTACCCCACATCGATGTGCTGGTCGATAGTGTAGCTGCTAGTGCTATGTATTCTTTCACCAATGGATTCTTTGGGTACAACCAAATTCTATTGGCTATTTCTAACAAGATGAAGATAGCTTTCATCACAGAAGGGACTCATTACTATAAAGTCATGCTATATGGCTTAAAAAATGTACATGCTACCTATTAGAGAGCTACAACTTTATTACATGATCTAATCCATAATGAGTTTGATATTTACATGGATAATATGATGGTGAAGTCTTCCACTAGAGAAGAGTATCTAGTTGCTTTTGACAGGTTTCTCACACAAGTTGAGAAGTATGGGCTTAAACTGAATCTAAAGAAGTGCACATTTGGGGTGACATTTAGGAAGCTCCTGGGTCATATGATCAGTCGGAAGGGCATTAAGGTGGATCTCGATAAGGTAAAGTTAATCTACAAGATGCCTATACCTATAACTGAGACCAAAGTCATAGGATTTCTAGGACAGCTTCAGCATATTAACAAATTCATTGCTAAGATCACCACTATATGTGAGTCGATCTTCAAGTTTTTGGGGGAGAACTAGCCATTGGTTTAGGATGAGAACTACAAGTTCACATTCGAGAGGGTGAAGCATTACCTCTCTAACCCATCAATCATGCAACCACCTCAGCTAGGGAAGCCATTACTGCTCTATCTAGCCTTGGAAGAGGAGTCAGTAACTACTATGATTACTCAAGAGAATGAAACCAAAATTGAGCATGTCATCTGCTACTTAAGTAAGAAGTTATTACCAACAGAGTGCAAGTACAATACCATCACTAAGTTATGGATAGCTATGGTCTTGGTCACCAAAAAGCTTAGACAACACTTCCAATTATACCAAGTTTAGGTGATCTCTAAGATAAATCCCATAAAGTACTTGTATGAATCCCTTTTACTAGTGGGGAAGATTTCTAGGTGGTTGATTCTATTGTTAGAGTTTAATGTGAAGTACATTACTAAGAAAGTGATCAAAGGTAGAGTGATTGTCAAATTCTTAGCATCCAGGCTGATGGATGATTCTATAACATTTGAACTAGACTTCCCAGATGAATACTTAAGGGTAATTGATACCTAGAAATAGTAGTTGCACTTTGATGGTGCAGTCAGCAGACAAGGTGCATGCATAGAGGTTGTGCTAATCACTCATAAAGGTGAACTAATCATGCTCTCAAAGTGGTTCAGCTTCCCTGTTACCAACAACATGGCTAAGCATGAGGCATGTTTATTCGAGCTCAAAGTATTACTAATGATCGAGGCCCAGGAAGTAGAAGTATTTGGCAATTCGATGCTCATCAGTCACCAGTCCATGGTCAAGTACAATGTTAGAGAAGACTGGCTCAAGCCTTATGCTAAATACATGAAGCTTATGATTTGTAACTTTAGCTCATGTAAATTCATCCACACCCTACAAGATGAGAATCAGATGGCTGATACCTTCACCACATTAGCTTTAGTATGTGAGAGACTGCAGTGTCAAGTCTAACCTATGTTCATTGAGTAGTCCAAGATTCCTTGCTATGAGGGAGGATGGGTTATGATGCTAGACTAGCATGATGAAATCCCATGGTATGCTGATATCATGAACTTTCTGAGAACCAGTACCGATTTGCAGAAGCTAACAAGACTAATAAGCTAGTAGCCAACTTCACCTGGCATCAGGGTGTTCTTTATAAAAGAATAGTTAAGGGTTTACAACTTTGATGCATATCTAAGAAGGAGATCGGGATAGTTATACAGATAGTACATGCTGGTGTTTGCATGTCCCATATGAATGGATTTGTCCTCTATAGAAAAATCCTATACTAAGGGTATTTCTACTTACCATGGAGATAGAATGCATACAATTTATGCAAATGAATGTCAAATTCATAAAGATCTAATCTAGATCCCACCAATCAAATTGCAGAATTTGATAATGCTATAACCTTTCTCTGCTTGGGAAATTGACAGTATGGGTAAGATTCATCTTAAGGCTTCTAATGGGTACCAATACATACTAGCTACCATTGACTACTTCTCTAAGTAGGTGGAGACAGAGTCCTATAGTAAAATGGGGGCAAAGTAAGTTGCCAAGTTTATCGAGAAGAATCTTATATATTGATATAGGGTACTGCATCACTTAGTATCCAATAATGACATGCAATTTTAGGGCCAAGTATATGATCTATTAGAAATATATGGGATCAAGCACCACCGATCATCTCTATATCACCCTCAGGATAATAGGGCAATAGAAGCAGCTAATAAGATAATCAAGAAGAATTTAGCCAAGATAGTGCAGACTGACAAGGATTGACATGAGCAATTGCTATTCAATTTATGAGGTTACAAAACTACTACAAGAAGTCTTACGAGTGCTACCTCCTAGTCTTTGGTTTACAGGATAGAGGCCATATTACCAATCAAAGTAGAGGTGAAGTTAGTTTGGGTTATCTTGGAAGCTCAGTTGCTAAAAACTAAGTGGAAGAAAGCTAGATACAAACAAGTGACTACCATTGATGAGAAGCAACTAAAGGCTCTCTATCATATACAGTTGTACAAAAACTGCATGGTGAGAGCGTTCAATAAGAAAGTCAAATCTATTGCAATATGGGAAGGTGATCTAGTTTTGAAGTAAGCCAGACTACCCATTCAAGACCCATGCATGAAGTTTAAACCTAACTGGGAAAACCCATTCTTGGTAAGAAGATCCTGTCCAAATGCACCATCCACATTCCAGAGTTAGAGGGTAATAAGTTCTCTAAACCTTTCAACCTTAACCAGCTAAAGAAATACTTTATCTAGAGTAAAAGGGTAAAAAGAGAAAAAGAAAAAGTCTAGTGAGCTAAAAACCTACATAGGTGATTCACACAAAAGTTAAGATTAAAAAAAGTGATGGCTTGATGATTTAAAAATCCACTTTGATAACTAATTCAAAAGTTAGAGCTCTTAAACGCAAAAGGAGAGCATCAAAATGGTTAATCAAAAAATCTTGCATGAGACTTATCAACGACAAGGGTCAAGTCTAATGCATATTGGAACCTTTGTGCTAATTTTAACATTTCTCGTACAAATATTTTAATCTCATAAATGTGTATGGAGTACATGTTCATAAACTTAGCCATAAGTAATACATATTGCAAACATGAAATACTGTTATGTTATCTAACATCTCATGTACTATAAAAATCTAAGTGTGGTGTAGTATCCATAGTTTGTACTCGTCATCTATGATAGATTTAGCTCTAAGGATCTCTACCGATATGATCCTATAACGAGACTAGGTCCTAGCCATATGCTTAAGGAAATGGGATAGCAGTCATCCTCCCTCAAACTCTGGTAGTAATCGAGGAAATATCTGTCTCTAGCTATACTAATGACAGATCCTAGTAGGGCTATAATGGGTATAGTCTTGGAATCCCGGTAATGGAATGTAATCAATATATGTCCTCACCATCACATGTTGGATGTATCACCAAGGACAAGTCCACCTAACCTTACTCTTGAAGATGGCCCCCATCCTCGCCTTGCTAAAGGTATAGCCTTTCCTCATATAGCTATGAGGTACATGTCTATACGAATCAACCACTAATGGTACCAAGATCTCTAGCTTCTCTTGTAGCAAAACTTGTAAAAAAAGAGAAAAAATACAAAAAAAAGCTCGTTAAGTTGAAATTGTTGCAAAAGGCACATCATACAAAAATTAAGGCAACATACAGCTTTTTCTAAGTTGAAAACCTACAAAGGAAGTTTAGAATTCATACATGTAGTAGAAGCCAACTACCACCAAGACGTCAGAATTGACCCATCTTACTCTGTCCAGCCTAAGGATTGTCTCTACTACAATCATAGGAAATGGGTCTAACCCTATTCCATCTGGTCCACCACTAGACAAATCATCAAATTGACATGTTTGAATGGGTCAACAAAGAGAAACTGTGCCAGCAGTTTGAACCTGACTACCCTCAGCCATGAAGGAGTGGTCACCACCTTGTGGCCATACAATCATAAGATAGTAGAAAGATCTAAAGAACCCTTTATAAGGAGCAGTGCCCTCATCATAGTAGGAATGATGTCAAATGCCCTAATCAGATAAAGAATTACCTCACCAGTAAGCATGAGCATCATTAGCATTAATGTCATACTGCATGAGACCCCAAGGATAGCAGCTAACTCCTTGTACATCAGACACAGCTGCACATGTTTGGACCATGAGACATAAGTTATCAAATCCTAGAACTTCATGACAGCATGTAGAAAAGTGGTATTGATGGAGACTTGGTAAAATATCTTTAAATACCAAAGTCTTAACTCGCCTAGTCTACTCCACGTATAGGAAAGAGTATGGGAAGTAGAAAGAGATTGTTGAGTCATCGTCTACCTACACCTGCACAAAAAGAGTAGACTAGTTATGTTTTGGTAGTATAACATAATGCATACTATTCTGGTAGAAGAATAAAGGCAATAAATAATCATGGCTTCACTATCAAAATCTGTAAAGATATAGCAGTCTTAGCATTTGATAATGTTCAACACTTGTACACCACAGGCCGAGTGTACTAAGTAGAAGCCATGCAAGGCTGTACAATCCTACTTTCCTAGTATGGAAGCTAAAAGATATAATATAGCACTGTGGAGGCTGAAATTATATCACTAATCATCATCATCACCAGTCTAACCCTCCTCCCAAATAGGACTAGGAGACTTTATGGTGACATTATAGCGTGCCACCTGCTTATTCAAATGAGTAATATCGACTGTTATCTATTGCTTCATCTAGATATAGATCTCACGTGACTCAAACATGTCATGATACTGCCCTTGCATAATCATATAGTCATATAAGTCATGCATATACACAAAACCATTATGCATAAGATAGACTATAAATACTAATATGTAGCTCTAACATCTCAATATGGTGATGCTATCATAGCCTAGCCATCAATCAACAGACATCTGCCATGTCCTCATAGGTCACCTATACAAGTTATCATAATCAAAAGTCAATAAGAATCAAAAGCATGCCAATGCAAGAAAGACTGCTTACATGAGTAATATTCAGAGGAGTAAAAGCAACCTCATCTTTGTTAGGCACCTGGAATAACACTTCATGTAGGCCTATCCTTATCATACAACTACATATAATGATTATACAGCCATGAAAGCTGCCCCTTAATAAAGCTTTGAGGGGATTCAAAACTTGGTGGCACCGCATGACCCTCTGCCTCAATCTTTGGCACTACCCTGGATGTTATATTCCATGCCTTCTTAAAGGCACCTCTCCCTCTAGAGCTCCCAGTGGTGATAGAATAGTAGGATCCTCTCCCTCCACCTGACATGATAGATCGACCTTAAGAACCACTAACCTTGACATCCTATCCTCTAAAGGTAGAAAACTTTATAGGCCCTAACAGCCAGGCCTAAATAAAGGTCGGATAGTCTACTAGTGATTGAAATAGACAGTCACTCCCTGAGAAACCCATCAACACAGCTATGATATTCAACTCAACACTGATCCAGGAAGACCAAAACATCATTCTAAGGGGAGTAGTAGGTTCCACTTGACTAGCTAGTCCAACTAGACCAACTAGTCCCTGGTATCAGTCAATGATGCACCCCACCAAATAGAAGAGTAGCATGTGTCACTCATCTTTGCATGTCGATACCTTGATACATCAAGGAAAGGATGGATCTGTACTCATCCAAACAAATAACAACCAACATCAATAGCTCTTACTCAAGTAAGTCCCTAAATTAGTTCTATATAATTTGACATTAATAAATTTATTTTACCTTATCCTAGGTAAGCCCATTGAGGTGCTCTTTCAATGCATCTAAATCAGCATCCATTATTCTGCGTTGGATGCACCATGAAAGCCTACAGGGAAAGCCAAGAGGTAATCTACTAGGAACCATAAGCTCGGGAAGTAACATGAACTCATAAGTAATCAGACATACTAAAACCAATCAATGGAAACAAGCATAGCAAGGAGAAGATAACATACTTTAATCATTGGCTAGCATCTGATTATCTTATCTCTACAATATCTGCTATAGAGGTCCAATCTGTAAATCAATTGAGTAGACAAACATTGCCCTTGTCTAGGCTCCCTTCTACAGTCAAATCTTGTAGCATATAGAATAAAGACATGGACACCATTTTGAGTGTCGTTAAACAATGTACAGCCTAACAGATACAACAAGAAGTAGCAGATGTATTGCTCTTTGGTAATGGTCTCCCCAACCCAAGCATCTTAGGTATACTCTTGGAGACTCTCATAGGTGATGCAGTGACCGCTCCTTATTATGGGAGTGATGCCCAATAAACTGTAAATGATGTCAAAAGACCAGCGAGGAGACATCAATCTAACATCTAACTAGATGGATACACCACTACACTTCAGTCCTACAATCCTAATAAAGATCCCTGGGGTAATGGTAATCTCACCCACTGATAGATGGAATGTATATGTTGAATCCATCCACTTCTATCATCATCATGATAGAAAAAATACCTACTCCTCCTCTCCGTACCAATATAACAGAAGATGAATCTGCCAAATCAACTCTGGTCTACTACATACTCTCGTACCTTCTCAGGAAGTCATGAATACCACTCACGAATTCCTTAGGTACCGCTGGCACCTACCATAGTCTTCTCCCTCTACAAAATGCCAATACTAAGGTCAAATTCCTCAACTACAACTTTATGCATATGACCCTAAGAAACACACTTACACTTACATAAACCCATGCCCTCAAAAGAAAGCCTTTTCTTTTAAATTTTGGTATTAATCTATCGAGTTTTAGCCAAAAAACTCATCATGTACGATGCACTACTCATTATGTATGATGCACTATACATGATATGCAACATACATATGCAATATACGATACATGACTCAAATTACTATATAAAGTATGATGCACATATATGAGATGTGATGCATATGGCATCTTTTCAGTGCAATATGCGATGTACATGTGCAAGATGCAAAGCATATGGCATCTTTTTAATGCAATATATGACATACATACATGAGGTATGGCATACATGCATGAGATGCGACACACATGATGAGGTTCATGGCCAAAAATCAAAATTTTAATACATCATATCATGATTAAAGCCTAAATTCAAGCTTAATCCTAGGACAAACACATTTTCCATACCATAAACACTCCTAAAGGAGCCAAAGGTCAAAAAAACATACCTTTACAAATGATGCTTGAGATCAATGCAAATTCAGATCAAATGATTCTAGGATTTATTGCCCGAGAACAACCCTAAAATAGGTATCGCATGTAGCCTGCTTACTAACTATGAAGCTCGAGATGAAAGCTGGGTCTCATAGTGTAGGAATTCTAGTTCCGACCATTTAAGAGAATTTGCTTCTAGAGAGAAGGTGGAAAAGTAAGAAATGGGAAGTGAATGATGAAAAAGGAAAGGGTTCCTTCCATTTATAAGGTTCTCAATCTTGTAGGCCCACCTTCATCTTGGCCCATTTGCCTAACCTGAGGTCAATTTTGTAAGGTAACCTCATTGATAGCTATGTCTATGGCAATTCAACTTAGCACTAAAATTTCATAGTTTTTAGAGCACTTTTCCCCTGTAAATTCAATTTTCACGACATGCAACATTTGAAAAATCTAGAAAATCAGTCAAAATACAGCAGATTGATACTCAAGAATCTAGGTATTTTCTTTGAACCATTCTAATTCCAATTTCACTAACAAATAGCTTTCCTATGCCTACTATAGACTAGAAATTGATCCTACAGATAATCAATTTTAATCAAACCTTTGACTATTGGTCAAGCTATTAACCAAAAAATGTCAAATTTTGATAGAAGGTCCCAAATACAATTTTAGAGATATTAGACACATATTTGATGGTGCAAGCATTGATCTAACAATTGATCACCCCAGAACTAGCAGTTGTTAGACTTTGGTCAAGTAGTGATCACTCAAGTTTCGCAGTTGACCACCCGATCCAACAGTGATCATGGAATCAAACATTTGATTCATAAACCTTAAGAGTAGGCATCTGAACTTAGATTTTAAGTGATTCTTGAGCATTGTAGCAAAGACATCAGTCCAACAGATGACCATTGATTAGCCTTGATCATTTAGCCCAAGAATTAGGCTACCAATGATAAAATTAGGTTGACTATTAGTTAAAATCATTGACCATAAAATGTTGAGTCCTAACAATGGGTCTCAAATCCCATTTTGAAGATATTTGACATGTACTAGATGGTGTAAGTATCAATCAAGTAGTTGATCACCCATGTTCCATAGTTGACCACTTGATCTTGCAACGATCATGGAATGAAGCCTTTGATTCCTAAACCTTGGAAGCATGCATCTAAATTTGGATTTCAGATGATTCTTAAGCCTCATAACAAAGCCATCGGTCCTGCAGTTGACCAATGATCAATATTGATTAATTTACCTAAGAATTAAGCTTCATATGGTAGAATTAGGTTACAAGCCTTAGCATGGGGACCATAACAACCAGCATTGGCCACTTTGCCTGAGCATCAAGCTTCTGGTGGTAGTCTTAGATTGTAAGTCTTGGTATCCCTAATCAGTCACTTTTGACTCTCCATAGATTTACAAGCCTCTACATGAGCACTATATGATCGACTTTGGACACCCAGCATAAGCATTAGGCTCCTAGTTTTGGCATGGGGTCATAAGTCCTAAGTTATCCCTAGTGGAACACATTCTCTTCCTCAGTAAGGTCACAAGCCTTAGCATGAGCCTTTTGACTGAGTTATCCCTAGTGGATCGCATCTTCCTCCCTAATGGAGTCAAGCCTCAACATGAGCATCATAAGGTCTTCTTCTCCAGTGAAGTTAAAAGCCTCAACATAAGCACTTTAATTGAGTTTTTCCCCCACAGAGTCACAAGCCTCAACATGAGCACCTTTCAAGCCTTAGTATGAGCACTTTGATTAAGTTCTCCTTAGTGGATTACTCTTTTTCCCAAGTAGAGTAACAAACCAGAGCATGATTATCTTCAACATATTATCCCCAATGGATCACATTCCATTCCCTAGTAAATTTATAAGCTTTAACTTAAGCATCAATCAAGTACCATTCCTAACTTTAGGCAAAAACCCATGTCATGATTAGGTTTCATCCTATTAATTTTTGCTTATGTCATTCTAGGATGATCTTGCTCAGGGGAAAAACTGTTGACAATGTATTTTCCCCCTTTGGATATGCATGCTTAGTTGTCGTATTTTAGCACATGCTGAAACTTGTTTCCTTATTAGGACAGCTTGATACATGTTCCCATTCCTAAAAGTAACTTGTATACATGAGTTTTATACTATCACATGTCATTTAGGTCTTTGATTTGCCTACCATTTGGCTCATCTAAGGTGTCACCCTTAGTAGGCCTCCCTGCACAAGCATGCTTTGTTGGCTCTTTTGGGCATATATTGTGACTTGTTTCCTTATTAGGATGGCTTCATATAGGTTCACATTCTTAAGAGTAAGTTACATATATGAATTTCATGTATTCATTTGCCATTTAGGCCTACGGTTTGCCCATAGTTTGGTCTGTGCAAGATAGCTCCCTATCATGGGCTTCCAACTAGTTTAGTTAGAGGAAAGAGACTTTGTCCCATATTGCCAACCCTAGGGTTGGCATACTTCCCAAAGAATCTATAAATACCAAGGGTATTAGCCTTCTTACACACATTCTAGCATAGAATGACATTTTAATTCTAAGATACAAGCTCTTCCAAAATAAAAAACAATGGCTGATCAAACTACTAATTAGGATTAGTGACAAATTGGACTCATTAAAATCCTTAAGCATTTTAAATTTAGAGAAGAATATTGCTAGCATTGTTAGGTCTTATTTTCCTCTCTTTTCCTTTTAAATTCATATTTTAGTTCATGCTTTGGATGTAATACCCTAAATGATCTTTTTATGATTCATGTTTTTCTATTTTTCACTCATCGAATATGATATGCACTGCATATTACTTTATTTTAGCTGAAGTGCAATGAACGATAGCAAAATATGATGCATATCAATGAGATACAATGCATATCACATCATTTGGAGCTGAAGTGCAATATATGTCAATGAAGTATGATGCATCTCAAAACTTAGATTGGCCAAAATTCAATTTTTCACCCGTATTTCAACATTGCTCTAAATTTTTATGGTTTTTGTAATGATGTTTATGGCCTCACAATGATTTTAAAACATTATTTTATCACTTTTCACTTAATTTTATCCTTAAAATTACGTTTCATTCAAATCAACCACCATTTTTTATTCATTAGACATGATTGAAGGCTATTGAGAGTTTGCTATAAAACCCTAATTAAGGTTCCTCAATTATTAGAATCCATGATCTAATCCCATTGATTTTGCCATCAAATCATTGTTTATAAATTGCTTTTCAATCCAAATGCCATTTTTGATTGATATTATGATAGGTTACCATATTTAGCATTATTGATTTTAGCCAAGTTGTCATATTTAGCATTATTTCTATATTTAGCTAAGTTGCCATATTTAGCATTATTAACATATTTAACTTTACTGCCATGTTTAGCTTTATTGCCTTATTTGGAACTTTCCATATTTACCATACTTTCCATATTTTTGTACTTTCTATATTCATACATTAAGGCTCGTTGCTACCCAAGGATTTCCTGAAGTGGAGAAGATGTTACATTATATCTTGGAATTTATGTAAAAATGAAGACCCTTATGTAATAGAATACCATTATTTTATTATATTTTTCTTAGATTATATTATTTTTACATCTCTCATGTACTCCCTATCTCTTCTATCCCTTTCACCGGCCATTATTCTTAACATTTTATTATGTGGATGATTTCATTTTGATATTATATTTACCATAATATATGCCATGTTACATCCCACCTCATATATAATTCATACATCATATGCCACTATGTCATATCACTTGCCATGTCATATATCATTATGCCATGTCACTATACCATACCATGTCACATACCACATCATATTTCATGTTAAAGGACACATCACACACTTATAACTATGATATGTCATTATATTATATGATCACTTCACATGTCATACACATGCCATGCCATCCAAATGCTATATAGCCTCATATGTCATTCTACTTTATTATGTTATACTTTACCTATCACTATAACATGTCATGATGCATGCTTATATTTATACACTTGCTTACTCGCCTCTCTAAGGTAATTAATCCTAACTATAATGGTAAAATCAATCTTGGAAACTCATAGAATAGATATTCACCACTCAAACCAATATCTGAAGCGTTTAACTTAGCACTTATGCTATGGGTCAGTTGAACCAAATCAAAAACCATCCAGTGACAAAGATGGCTTGAATCCATGCAATTTCTCAAAAGGAGTCATTCCTCCTAAGGCTCTTGTTGTAAGTTGATTAAGAAGATAAATAGATATGTTAACTCCTTCTGCCCAAAAAAGAGATAAGCTTGATGAAAGAGCTAAGGTGGGGATTTTGGTTGGTTATAGTAACAAAGTGAAGGGATATAGAATTTATAATCCTCTTACTAATAATGTCTTTGCTTGTAGAGATGTTAAATTTGATGAAGAATCAAGATGGGATTGGGAAAAAGGAGGAGTTCTTAATCTCAAGAAACATGTCCTTAAGGTTCAAGAACTTCAATAACCAGATGTTACAGTTGAAGAGTCTGATGATTTTGAAATTAAAGGAGTCAGAGGTATAAGATTATTAGAAGACATTTATGAAAGGTGTAATGTGGCAGTAATGGAACCAATTGAATTTAATGAGGCTATAAAATCTCCAAGATGATGCATTTGAAATCAAAGTCTATAAAAATTAGAGCCTGTGGAGCCTTACTTGGTGATCTAATAAGAGAAGAAGGCCCAAGATGATAATTCCCATGGATCTCAAAGTTCAAGTTAGCAGATGGTCAAGACCCGCAAGTCCATTCTAAGCCCAGATGAAGAAGGCTGAGGCCTTTAAGACTGAGAAAGAAAAAGACCATGCTTCTTTCAATTCAACACTTACAAGCATCATGGACCAAGCTTGGCTTATCTTCAAAAAATGTATCATTCCTTAAGGTAGCCCCTTGGAAAGTCCATGTTTTCATTTCAAGTGCATCCTCAGTCTATGAGCCATGCAAGCCTTGCAAGCCTTGCCATGATAAAAATTGCTGGTTACACCTGTCCTTGGTAGCATATATAGCACATGATAGTGAGGACATATATAGATTGTATTCCACTATTTGGATTCATATGGTGCACCCACTACTATCCCATTAGAGTCTGTCATTAGTACGACCATAGATAAACTATCCCTTGATTAATAGAGTTTGAGGGAAGATGACTTGCTTCAGAACCACATCACCTCCTACAAAGCAACATACCTTATATTCTTATTAAATGCATTTGCCATGCATTTCTTATAAAGATATAAATGATAAAGAGTGTTCAACCACTTCTCATCACTAGCAATTAACTGTTCATATCTAGCTCTCTTCTACTCAGCTTCTGACAACTGAGCTTCCAAGATAACCAAAACTGACTTCAATTCCACTTCAATTAGCAATACAGCTTCTGTCCTGTAAACCAAAGAATAGGGGGTGGCACACATAAAACTCCTTGCAGTGGTTTTGTAACCCCAAAAAGTAAATGAAAATTGCTCATGCCAATCCCGAGAAAGTCTACACGACCTTGGCTAAAATCTTCTTGATCATCTTATTGGTCGCTTCAACAACCCCATTAGCTTGAGGGTGATTAGGAGAGGATTGATGATGCTTGATCTAGGAAATCAATTACTTGGCCCTAAAACTACACACCATTATCAAACACCAAGTGATATGGTATCCTATATTAGTATATGAGATTCTGTTCTATAAACTTGGCAACTTTGCCCCTAGTTTGCTATAGGATTTTTTTGCCACCCATTTAGAGAAGTAATTGATAGCCATTAGAATGTATTGATGCCTAATAAAAATGTTAGGATAGATCTCACCCATAATGTCAATTCCCTAAGCTGAGAAAGGTCATGGCATCGTCAAGTTCTACAATTCAACTTATGGGATATGACTTAGATCTTCATGAATATGAAACTCATGACATTACTATACAAACTATATACAGTCTGTCTCCATGGTAAGCTGAAGGTAACCTTGGCATAGGATCTTTCTATATAAAGCAAATCCATTGATATAGAACCCACAAGCACCAACGTGTACTATTTACATAACTATCTTAATCTCTTTCCCCAATATGCACCAAAGTTGCAAACCATCAACTATTCTTCTTTATAGAACACCTTGATGAAAGGCAAAGTTGGTTGTTAGCCTCTATAAATCTAGCTTATCAATCTTGTTAACTTCTTTTTGATAAGCAATAGTTCTTATAAAGTTTATGATATTAGCAAATCATAGAGCCTCATCTTGCTAATTGAATGTCATAACTTGCTCACCCTCATAGTAAAGAATCTTTGAATACTTGATAAACATAGGTTAAACTTGACATTGTGGTTGCTCACATACTAAAGCCAGTATGGCTAAAGCATCAACCATTTGATTCTCATCATGCTGGGTGTGGATGAACTTACACGAGCTGAAATTACAAATTGTAAGGTTCATGTATTCTTCATAAGGCTTGAGTCGTTCTTCTCTGATATCTTACTTAGTCATGGCCTAGTGAATGACAAGCATCGAATCATCGAATACCTCAACTTCTTGGGCCATAATCATTACCAATACTTTGAGCCAAAAAAACATGCTTCATACTTAGCCATATTGTTAGTGACTGGGAAGCTCAATCGCTTTGAGAGCATGACTAGTTCACCTTCAAGAGTGATCAGTACAACCCATATGTCTGAACCTCTTTTATTGGCAATGAATGGTGAAAGAAAATTTGCTTTCTATAGGAGTTGAATGGATTCTAAAGTACTCACTTACCTACAATCATCGATTTTACTTTAGATAAAAAAAAGTGGTTTAGCTTTCATCACAACTTAGAGTGAGACTTGATATGAAAACCCTAAGATTTCAATGTCACCACTCTTTCATTGTACGTTCCTAGTGGAGTTGCCATTGTAGGTGAAGCTTTCATCATAACCCAAAGTGAGACTTGCAATAGACAGCACCAATGACCTACTTGGAGCAAAAGTGCAGTCTAGGAGTCACCATCAAATGGTTATGGATTTGGTTCAACCAACCCATAACATAAGTGTAAAGTTAAACCCTTCATAGATGAGTTTAGGTAATGAAGATCTATTTTCTTAGAGTTTCCAAATTTGATTTTACCATTTTAGTTAGATTAATTATCCTCAATAGATAAGCAAGCAAAAGCATAAAGTAAGCATATGTCACAACATATTATCGAGATATGGCAGAGTTCACATAATATGATGAGTATAGCATGTCATATATATGACATAAGTATGGTATATGAGATGATGTAGCATAACATAACATATGCATGCCATGTAAAATGATAGTATAATAAAAGTATGACATAACATGATATAGTGACATAGTAGAGTGATGTGTCATGTTTGTGATATAGCGTAGTGGCATATGATATGACATAGTGATATGGCATATTGATAGTGACATGGCATAATGATATATTGCGTGGCATAGTAATATGTGACATGACATAATGATATGTGGTGTGTGATATGGCATAATGATATGAAATTTAGATCATATGGCATAATGATATGAAATTTGGATGATACAGCATAGTGACATGGTATAGTCGTGTGTGATGTGACATATGACATGACTTAGCTTAACATATATTATAGTAATATAATAGCAAAATAAAACACCTCCATACGAATAAAACTTAATAATCGTAGGTGAAAGGGATAAGAGAGATATAGGATGCACAGGGGAATTAAACTCAAAAATAATCTTGAAAAAATAATAAAATAAAAGCCTATTCTATTATAGAGGGGTCTTCAGTTATACAAAAATCCAAGATGTGTAGTAACATCTCCTCCATTTAAGGAACTTTCCTTAGGTAGCATGAGCCCTAATGCATGAATATGGAATGTCAGGATATTATGACAAATTCACTACCATATGTAGACATAAATCAAGGATCAAATCCTTAAAATATGTTAACATATTCATGTAAATATGGAAATAAACACAAGTGTAATTATGAAAATAAATCTATTTTTGGTAAAAGTCAATCATACCATACTTCGAATATTCTAAAATCCTTTACAATATCACTTAAAATTGATTCAACATTCAATTAAGGCTTGTGATAGCAATAAACATAAAATCAATTAAAAATAGCATTTAATTGAATAATAAAGCAAAATTCTATTGATTTAATTGTAAAATCAACTAATTTGATCATGAAAACCAAAATTAAGAGACTTTGTTAACCTTGGCATCAATTAGAATATAGATCAACATTCAATTTAATTTCAATCATGTCAATTGTAAATAATTCAGTTAAAAATTAGCATTTAACTCAATAAAATTAAATTTTGAAGCCAAAATTAAAGAGATTATGATGGTTTATGATAAATCTAATGCATTTGAATCATTATATGATCGTAAATGCATTAAAAACATTAATAAAATTAAAATGTAAATTGAAATTGATTAAAGAAAGTGGATTTCTATCAATTTGAATCAATACATGTATCGTATATAAGGTTGAATGTATCACACATATAAATAAAAGAACTAGATGCATCACATAAAGTGTTAGATGCATCACATATAACATTGAACATGCTACATGCATAGCATATAATAATATATGCAATGTATATAGCATTCATCAAACAAGAAAAATTGATTTTACAGAAAAAAATGTTGATTAGAGCATTAGCAAGCCCTAAATAGCACTGTAGCATTTGGTATAGCAACAAAAAGCATGAATCAATACATGGTATTGAAGAAATTAAAGGAAAATAGGAGAAAGATAACTTACCAAGGCTAGCAAAGTTCTTCCTCCAAATCTAAAAATAGTTGGGGTTTTAGTGAGTCAATTTAGTCATTAATCCTAATTAATTACTTAATTAGGTGAATTTTAATTTTGAAAGAGCCTAATGTCTTTGAATTAAATTATTTATGTACTGTATGTATGTGTATCTTAAGTCAATACCCAATGGGTATTATAAGAATCTCGAGTAGTGTGCCAATCATGGATTGGTAATGTAGGATAAATGAGGGTTTTCCAACTATATGCTATGCATATAGTTATACATGCTATGCATATAGTCAAAAACGGGAACCTGTGTCAAGCTGTATCGATAGAGAAACAAGTTTGCAGCACACATGCATAAAAAGGCCAACTATATGCTATACATATATGATCTTATAGTTAGAACAAGGTTTAGAATCTCCTATCCAAAATACTTGGAAAGCCATAATATTTGGAAGAAATGAGAATGTTAAAACTGAGAATTATTAAGGAAATAGAGACCAAAATATACATTTGTTCTACATGGAAAATTACTATTCTTATTATGTAAAGGGTGCGCTATAAACAACCTAAGAACATGAGACTATTGAGTGCAAAAATTGAGTCTATTAATTGGATTAAAGGTATGCTTTGTTTAATAATTTGATTAAGTTTGTTTAATTAAATAAATAGTATGATTATATTTAAAATAAGTAGTTCAGTAATTCAAATTAATGGTATGAAGACTTGGGAAGGAATAGTGCACACTCATAATTAAAATAGTTTGATTAATAAACAATTTTGATTAACTCTATATTATTGTCATATGATGAGAGCAAGCTTGAAATTAAATGCTCTTAAATGTGTATGATCTTATGTCTATGCGTATGCTAGTGGGAGCTATGTGTTGGCTAGAGTAATGAAAGTCTTGGAAGTAAAGGACTGATTTGAATCTTAATTTGACAACTATACATTCATTAGTCACGTGTAGGAAGGAGAATGTTGCCAAGAAATTTGACTTGAATTACACCATTAAGACTCATGAGTGCATAATTACATAATGATATGCTATGATGATATGATATACTATGATGACATGACATGCTATGATGATATAATATGCTATGAGATAAATAATATTATTATAATATGACATGCTAGAATATTAATGTTATCAATTAAAGATGATATAACTAACATGATAGGTGAATAATAATGGTAGCTTATATGATAAGAGGATTTAATTTATTCTATAATTACTCATGAATTATATGTTGATGAATCTGTTTATTATGATACATGAGTATTGTATGTTATTGTTACTTGTTATGTTAGCACCACTGAGTTTTATACTTAGCATTTGTCATTTGATAAACGTAGGTACTAGTAAGGCCGAGGAACAGAAGCAGTAGTTGTCAGCAGTTGATCTTCGAATAAATAGCTGGTAAGGATTTATTTATCCTTCAGACTTCTATTCCGTAAGTTTGTGCAAACTTTTAAATACAGTACTTGGCAATATCTTAAATTAAGTGACAGTATTCATGGTTTGTAATAATGAATAATTATGACGATACTTAAATTATAATATGTATGCAAGTGATAACTTTGATATGATGATAAGTGTAAGAGTAGCGCGCCCCGGACGCGGGAGCGCTGCACGCTGTTTGGCGTGAGATGCCGTGGTGCTTGCTCTCAATGGCGTACTTCCATAGTTGATTGGTCTTTAACCTAGAAAGATCATATCGAGTTAAAGAATGTGGAGTCGCCACCCAGTTTGTTTTGTCAATTCAATTGAATGACTAGAAAACTAGGAAATAAAACCCGGGCCTCCCCGTGTTGGAAAGCGGCCTGAATTTCTTCAGAGTTTGGGTTCGGGATTTCAAATTTATTAATGTTTCATTTTATTATGTTCACTTATTTAATCTCAATGAAAGTTCCTAAACACGCGATTAGGTTTAAGTTTGTTAGCATACTCTTTCATGGCATAGGGCACACAAGGAAGCATACACAAATTATAAAGCATAAGAGAGCATAAAGAAAGCATAAAGTGCAGAAAATTAAATGCAGAAAATAAAATGTGGGCAAATAC